>CM046813.1:26997600-27194369 GCA_025617385.1 Murraya koenigii
CCATTAGAAGTCAACTGTTGAAAAAGCGGGAATGAGTGCGATGCACTCTCTCTCTTGTTTCTCTCCCGACTTCACTATTTATATACACAGTATTTTCAAGCAATTTCGATCTGAGGTGAAGGCAGCAGCTTTGGAGCACTTGGATCAATTTCTTGGCAATCCATACAAGCTCCATAACGTGTTTGAAGCTTGGATTCATGGCTAATCAAGGTAAATCTTAAATTTTTCTTAAAATATGTGCTTAATTGGAAATGCAAGATTAAGGGCATTTAATGCATATTTATTATAACAGTCAACTCAGGCAGGAGAAATCTGGATCAGGCTCATGACCGGTGGGTTGTCGAATGAGATTAGGGATACGCAGGCCTAAGCCAGCTGAGACATGGGATGTTGCTAACATTGTAGCTAGACAAACCAATAATGATAGTCCTCTCATCATGTTAGCATATTTTGCTTTTTAAATTTTGTTTTCTGGGGTTAATTTGATTCTTTTTAATCGCTATTTGTCTTCCTTAAAATACAAGTCCAATGGCCTAATTCACACGTAAAAATTATCTTATGAGTTGAGGGTTTTATTTTTTAATTGCCCACCAACATTTACTGTTGAAGTCTTCAAGCAACCGAACAATCCAATATCCACAAAGTACACCCAAATTTCAAAAGACATTCACTAAACTAGCTATATGATGTAATTGGAAAAGTGCCTCCAGATCTATACAAATTATTAATATTTAATGATTTAATCCTAGTAAGGAGGATTATGTACTGTGATAATCGATACTTCAACGTGAATCACGTGTGCCGATATGCAGATTAGAAAAATCAATTAATTAAAGGTTTTTCATATGTCTATATAATTGAAAATAATGCAAATCGGTTGTATTGATTAATGAAAATATATCAGCTTATTAAATATCATGCATGCATCCTCCATATGATCAAATATTACTTATTTATAAGAGCAAGGAGAAATGAAGGAGAACGCAAAAATCAACTTAAAAAATTAATCATTTCACATTCCGTGAGAACATTTTTTTTTTTGTTAATGTCATTGTCCGTATTTCCTATACTTGCTCCGAAGATTTGGTTGAATAATTTTTAAATAATTTATTTTTTTATTATCTAAATTCAAATCTTAAAATAAGAAAGAGTTAAAAAAAAAAAACACAAGATATTTTGCCATTCTGACCTAAAACAATGTCTGGAGGTCATATTATTATAAAACGAACCAGCCTTTATAAAGGAGGCAAATTGGCTGTATATTTCAAAGTATCAAACAAACATAGGGATGGACAGAACATAGCCGAACCCTAAAAAATTTTAATTTGGTTCGGCTTTTTGGGGGGTTCGATTTGGTATTTTATTTAGAAAAAATCGAATATTTCAATTTAAAATTTCAAATTCAAAAACTGAACTAAAAAATTGAAAAAATAATTTTTAAATTAAAAAATACCACATGCCACTTAAGGGTGGACAGAATCAGACCGAACTGGACTCAACAAAAATCTAGTTCGGTTAAATTTTTTTAGGGTTTTGGTTTGGTGTTTTATAATTAAAAAATTTGAATAGATTAATATTAGAACCGCACTGAATGGAAATTTTCAAACCAATTTTTTTAAAATTACCAAACAGAACTGGTTCGAACTGGTGCCCACCCTTAAACAAACATAACTAGCATGAAAGTCTTTTCATTCTTGGTATTTCTAACTACAATTTTAGCAATATCCTAGGTCTCTGCATGCAGTCTTGCATATCCCCAATCTCATTCGATTGTTGCCCTGCGCCGGCGATAAGCCTATTCCTGGCTTCTTATGCCAGAGTTGGCAATTTGGTGTAGAAACAAATAACATTAGAGACTGGATATATATTCCAAAAATCTGTGAAGGTTACGTGGGGGATTACATATTAGGTCGCCATATGGTCAAGACTCAAAAGCACTTACCGAAGAGGCTTTTCACTTTGCTAAAAGTTGGCCGGATATGGCAAAGACATGGATATTTGACATAGATGACACATCGCTTTCTAATGTACCCTTTTATGCTCAGAATGGATTCGAGTACGTACGTAATCATATGAATATAATGTTGAAATAATATGGCAAGTGACATTATTAATTCATCAAATTTCAAGGCTGTATAAGTAAAATGAGTTAGCTAGCCACGTCAGCAGTTTGGTTAGCCATGTCAGCAGTTAGTTATGCTACTTGTTGCTTCATTCAAAAATTTGTTATTTTCCCTCCAAAATATTGTTATCAGTAGTTGGAGTTACACACGTATTTTTGCTGCTTTTAGAAGATTCCAGACATGTATAGATAAACCTCTGAATTCATATATTCATTTTGTGACTAATGAAATAAACTTGATTCAATATTTTCTCTCTATTTTCTTTGGAAACAAATCAAACAATTTTTTTTTAACTTGGTATCAGAGCCTTTTATACTCTCTCCCATGGCTTCTTCAAGCATAAATTCTCAAACTAATGCTACTTTTGGAGCATCTTTTACTTTTACTACACCAATCAAACTCGATCATTCTAATTACATGATCTGGAAGTAGCAAGTGCTCTCATCCATTCGCGGCAATGGACTTGAATGCTGCATTGATAGATCTAAAATCTATCCAAATCAGTTTCTTCTTATTGGATCTGGATCTAATGGTTCTAATGGAGAGGATTGTCAGAATCCAGAATATGTTGTTTGAAAATGCCAAGATTAGCTACTGCTCAGTTGGATCATGTCTTCAACGAGTCTTGACACACTCAACCTCATGGTAAGTTCTCAAACTTCCTTTTGAGTTGTGGAAGAATCTGAATAAACAATTTGCATTTAAGTCAATGGCTAAGGTCTACTTAACGATGCTTCTTAGTAACCTTAGGAAAAGCTCTTTATCAATGACAAAATATTTTACAAAACTCAGAACACTCTCTGATGGTCTTGCTTTAGCAAGGAGTCCTTTAAGCAATGCTGATCTAATTAATCATCTCATTATTGGATTAGATCACTTATATTATCTTGTTGTTGTTTGCAATTGAAGCTAATATGTTGATTATGGATTTGAATGAAGTTTATACAATGTTATTGACACATGAAGCTAGGCTTGAAAACAGTAAGGTGAATGACAGTAAAGAAACTAAGAATAACCATCTAGCTAATGTAGCTCAGTCTGGTAATTTTCAAAAGAAATGTAATGGAAATGCTCAGGGTAACTGGAATTGAAATGGAAATGCAATTTGGAACACAAATCTTGTTGGTCGAGGTGGATTTAGTCACAATAGCAAGGGAGGTTATCAAGGACAGAACTCAATAAGAGAAAACTAGAAAGGAAATTGCAAAGGAATTGCTGATGGTTTCAATATGGTGGTTGCAATAATGGAAGCATTAATAATATAAGTGGTTTTGAAGATAATGGAAGGTAGAGTTGGGCAACCAACCCAATGGACTCAACTTAACCCAATCCAATATAATTTAATTTTGAAGGATTGAGTAAGTTATTGTAGATTAATCGGGTTAATTTTTTTGAACTTAATTCATAATTGAGTTGAGTTGGGTTAATTAAAATGAATTTATATAACCTAACTCAACTCACGTAAATAATATTATTTATTTATTTTATAAATGGTAAAAATTCTAGTTGAGATTATGATTATTGATTGACATGATAACATATAATTACTTGATAAATTTGTTATCTTATAAGTTTAATTTTGAAAGTAAATTAGTTTCAGTTTCTTTTTATTTTTAAATAAATGCTTAACAATACATAATTATAAATTATTTTCATTTTATTATAGGATATGATACTAGTTAATTGTGTAAAAGGTCATAATTTAGAAATAAAAAAAGAGATGTAAAAATTTAGAAATAAAATCTAATAGTTCATTGTAAAAATTTTCTTAATTTTAAAATAGTTTATTTTTAGTTTTATTTATCAAAAATTAAACCGTGAATGAAATTTTCATATTATAATATATTTATATTTAATTTTAATAAATTTCATTTCAACTTTTGTGTGTGTGTATATATATATATATATATATATTAATTTTAATTTAATCTTCAAATTTTAACCTGTTTAACCCAACTAAATCCAACCTAATGATTTAAGGGTTGATTTGGGCTGGATTGTATTGAACATATTTATTAGGTTGAATTAAATTGAATTCTCAACCCATTTAATAGTGGGTTGAATTGAGTTTTCACAAACTCTACCCAACCCAACCCAACCCATGCCCACTCCTAGTGTAAGGAACTTTGGAGCTGCTTGTCATATCTATTTTAAGTTTAATTATACTGCTGCTGCTGAATGTAAGGACATGTTTAACAGAAACTTCACTCCAAATCCAAACTTTGATCAAAATTTTCCAGCTTAGGGACATTTTCCCAGCCAAAATCAGGCACCAAGAGCAGCCTTTATTACCACAACAGAGGGAGTTACTAATCAATGATGGCACTTGGACAGTGGAGCTACTTATCATGTCACCAATTCACTCCACAACCTGACTGATGGTAAGATTTATTTTGGCTCTAACTCTTTGCATGTTGGTAATGGTCAGGAACTTCAAATTACACACATTGGTTATACATGCTTTTATACTTCACTCGGTTCCTGCATTCATCTCCAAGATATACTTTGTGTTCCCAAAATCACCAAAAATTTATTTACATATGATTCTTGTTTTCTAAAGGACAAGGTGAAGGGAACACTGCTAGCTCAGGGGATTGCTAAAGGCTTGTATAAGTTACTATCATGTGAAGAGTTAATCTCTTCCTCTGCTTCTCAATATTTACAACCAAGTTCTCTTATGTCTGTCTGTTCTATTAATAAATTTGTTAAGTTTGTTCAACATCTTAATGGTGCTCTATTTGTGAAACCAATGTCTAAGTCTCTTATAAGCTTTCATGATGGCGGTAGTGTTTTAGTCCAACTTTTACATAATAGGCTTGGTCACCCTAGCAAGCATATTTTTCAAAGTCACCCTAGCAAGCATATTATTCAAACTCTCTTGAAAAATAATTGTATGGTGACTGTTTGTGATAATAAAGTGAACTTTGTGATGCATGTCAGCTTAGTAAATTGCATAAGTTTTATTTTTCATCAACTGAAATCAGATCAAAACTTCCTCTCTAATTGATTCATATAGACTTGTGGGGGCCAGCTTCTGTTCTGTCTATGGATGACTATAAATACTATATCTCTTTTGTTGATGAGTACACCAGGTATTGTTGGATTCTTTCCTCTTGTACTGAAATCTGATGCCTTAACCACCTTCATAAATTTTAAACTTCTGGTTCAAAAATAATTTAATTTACCTATCAAAGCCTTACAATCTGCCACTGGGGGAGGGGGAGGAGTTCACAGCCTTTACCAGTTTTCTTCATCAAGAAGGCATTCTGTTTAAAAATAACTGGCCCACACTCATCATTAAAATTGTGTTGTTGAGAGGAAGCAGAGACACATTGAGTTGGTTTAACCCTTCTTTCTCAAGAAAAAATGTTCATTTCTCTTTTCTGGGAAGCATTTTACACAGCTTCTTACCTCATGAGCAGAATGGTAACTACAATTGTCAATAATCAGTTTCATTTTTGAAGGTTACATCCAATTACCCAACTAAGACTTTCTTAAAGTGTTTGGCAATGCCTGTTATCCTTTACTCATACCATACAACCAACATAAAATTTATTTTCATTATCAAAAGTGTTTGTTTCTTAGTTATAGTCCATTGCACAAGGGTTACAAGTGTCTGGATAAAATAGAAAGGTTTTACATTGCTATTCATATCACTTTCAATGAGAACGACTTTCATTATTCTGAATTATTTTCTCCATCTTCAACATTTGAGTTAGTGTCAGTTTGGCCATTCTTTTTCTGTATTTTACATAACAGCAGCAGAACACAACTATCTCCAGCTGCACCCTTTGCTTCAGCAATGATATCAAATATAGATTCTCATTCTTCATCACCACTACAACATTTATCTTTTCCTCATCTTTCTTCTAATATTTCTCCACAGTCATCTTCCCAACACTCACCTGTTTCAATACCAAATACAGATTCTCATTCTTCATCAGAATTTTCTTGAGACTTGCAGTCATGAATCATTGGGCATAAGACAGCTGGATGTGAACAATGCATTCCTTAATGGCGTGCTTACAGAGAATGTTTTTATGCACCAACCTGAGGGCTTTATTCATCCTAAGTATCCCTCTTATGTTTGCAAATTGAACAAGGCTTTGTATAGCCTTAAGCAGGCTCCTATAGCTTGGTATGATAGGTTGAAAAGTTCACTGCTACAATGGGGTTTTAGCTCTTCTCAATCAGATACTTTATTATTTTTTAAGCATACTGGAGCTGATATTCTAATTATACTAATCTATGTGGATGATATTCTAATAATTGGTTCAAGTAATGCTCAAATAGAGAGGGTTATTACAGAGCTTAGTTCTGAGTTTGCTCTTAAAGACTTAGGTGGCTTCAACTATTTTCCTGGGTTAAAGGTTACTCCATCTAGTGATGGTCTACATCTCTCTCAAACAAAGTACATTTGAGATATCTTAAAAAAGGCTCATATGCTTAACAGCAAGGGTTGTAATACTTCTGTTAATATTTCTGATAAGCTGCACAAGGAAAAAGGTAATGCTTTTGAAACCGTTGGTTATTTGCAGTATTTAACTTTGACAATGCCAGATATTCCCTTCACTGTGAATAAATTGAGCCAATTTATAGCTGCTTCAACTACACTTCATTGGCAAGCATGCAAGATTGTGCTCAGATACCTACTTATGACATTCAATTTTTTCATTCTGGATCCCTCACTTTGAAAGCATTTTCAGATGTAGATTCAGGGGCAGATCCTGATGATAGGTCAATAAGAGGGTACTGTGTTTTCCTTTGCTCAAATCTTATTTCCTGGTCATCAAATAAACATAGAATATGTTTGGAATTGAGGTGCTGTAGTTTAAAGTTATAAATAAAAAAAAAACTGTAATCATAAAACAAAAATTAATAATATACAGTAAATATAATTTTTAAATAATAATTTTGACAAAATTATTAAAAACATAATAAATTTTTCATCATACAAGTAAAAAATCACATTAACATGTCTTCTAAGCTACAGCAGCTAGTGTTTACCAAACACTTTAATACTGTATCTTAAAAACTACAGCTGTCCAACCTCAATCCCAAATATACCCATAACATTGTTTCAAGATATCAGCTATGTCAAAGTACAGGACATTAGCTTTGGCCACCTTAGAGATATTATGGATTACTTATATGCTGAAAGAACTTAGAGTACAATTGATTCAGCCTCCTGTTCTGCTTTGTGACAACAAAAGTACAGAAGCACTGACCGGCAATCCAAAATATCATTCACGTACAAAACACATTGAATTGGATCTCCATTTCGTTAGAGAACATATTGCCAATGAGGAGCTTGCTGTTGAACATGTATCTAATTTTGATCAGTTGGAAGATGTATTCACTAAACCACTGGGTTTTAATCATTTTGCTTACATGCGCTCTAAGCTCAATGTCTTTACCAGACCCAGCAGTTTGGTTAGCCATGTCAGCAGTTAGTTATACTAACTGTTGCTTCATCCAAGAATTTGTTATTTTCCCTCCAAAATATTGTTTTCAGTAGCTGGAGTTACACACGTGTTTTTGTTGCTTTTAGAAGATTCCAGACACGTATATATAAACCTCTGTATTCACAGATTCATTTTGTGACTAATGAAATAAACTTGATTCAATATTTTCTCTCTTCAAGCTTTAGTATTTTCTCTCCATTTTCTTTGGAAACAAACAGAACAGTTTCTTTAACTGGCTGTGACTGCGGCCTTTGAATGGCAACTCAAAGGTGAAGTGCCAGCATTGCCAGAGAGTCTTAAGCTGTACAACAGATTATCATCTATTGGGATTAAAATTGTTTTCTTGACGGGAAGAGATAAATTTTTGACAAATATCTCAGCAAGAAATCTGAAGAACTTTGGATACCATTCTTTGGGATAAGCTCGTCCGTTGGAATGTATTAAGCAATCAACTAATAAACCTAATAAGACATTAGTTCATTTAATTATTTAGTTTATCAAATTAACTTTTTGGAATTGAACATCTTAATCTTTTGATCGGCCCCAAAGGATAACCCAGTTGGGCAGCCTCTTCCTAAGAAAACAAGAGGGGAAGAATTCCAATCTTGAGTGAAATAAATACCGCGGCTTCGATTTTTTTCAACCAAATTATCACGTAGTAAATCAACAAATCCCAAGGTTATGTCTCTTTCCCCCTCAAGTTTACCTACTACTGTACCGGCGTGAATATGATCTCCACCAGACAGACGCAAAGCTTTAACTAGTCAAGTCTAAAGAGAGGGCTAGAAGGGGTTGGGCTGGGCGCAGGGATTCAATCACCTGCAACATTCACAAAGTGAGTACAAGACATCTGCAAGAACATACATAGCCTGATCAATGGAGTGATATAATTAGGGACAATCGGGCTTTCAAGTTGCCTAATCCCATGTTATGCGTAAAGCTGCTAAGTTCGGATTTGAGAGCAAAATCGCAAATGCCTCTTGAATATGTTTGTCTCTTCTCCCTCAATAAAAAGATGTCTCAGCCGTATAAATGGAGCAATTATCACTTATCTCCTCTCAGACTTTCTACAATTTTTTTTTTCAAATGAAAAGTCTGATCAATTAAAAGGCAGAATCGGACGAGAAGACCACTGTAATCAACCATACAATATTTATTCAGAATTTTGAAGACTTTTGCAACATCTCCTTCAACCTTTACCAACCCATGAAAAACATTTTCAGTGGAGTAAAGCAAAATAATCCACTAGATACATCACTTCCCTAATTTTGTTATTTCAAATCTTCAAGTAACCTTGTACTAAGATTTCAATTTCAGCCAACAGATCCCATATTTGTTCAATTAGATGTTCCATTCCGAACTTGAATTACGTACGTTGAACTATTCGGTGTAGAAGACGGGATTAGGTAGCTTGAAAGTACGGTAGCCAGGATAATCCCCAAGGATATCACACCATTGATCACCCATGTTTCCAATAATCCTGTAACCACTCTCCACAAGCTTTCTTCTTTCAGCTGATTTGTGCGCCTTTTGTGTTGTATCATTCCATTCCCCTGTTTCCCTGCTACGCACAAACTCAATAATGAATAAAAGGTGCTCATCAATAATTAGTTGTCATTTATAACATAATTAAGACAAGCTTGCTTGCTTGCTTTATTTACCTAAGTATGAGCTTCTCCCAAGTATGGTATCCAACATTCTTTAGATTGCTTTCTGTAAAATTTCTTGAGGGTTCCATTCTTCCTGTCAGAAGAACAATCCTAAACCCGAGACGCAATAACCTTCTGTATAATTTTAGACTCTCAGGCAGCGCCGGTGATATGCCTTGGGCCAAATAATTAATCAGCGCGGTAACGTCAAATATCTCAGTCCTGATAAAATGTGTCACATCAAGAGGTCAAACTAACTTAAACATCCGTTTTGAGAACACTGATAGGAGTCAAATGAAGATCACATCACAGGAATCAATATTGATTTTAAAGATCATGATGATGCTGATCCTGCTGCCCAATCAGACATGTATTGCCAAAATTGATGCTACCATTATGAAATGTAAAAGGAGTAAGTACAAAGACGGGTTACCCGAATCCATTCTGAGCATAAAACCCGACGTGGGTGATTAGAGAATCATCAACGTCAAGGATCCAAATGTCCTTGCCGTCTCCGGCGAGGTTCACGGTCCTAGCATACTTGAAAGCCTCCTCGGCGACGGCTTTCGAGTCTTGCAAGAACTGGTGGCCCAACATGTAATCAGCCACATAGTCTTGGCACACTTTTGGAACAGTCGGCAAATCTCTAATATTTTTTGTTTCTACTCCCAGTCGCCAACTCAGGCAGGAGAAACCAGCTGGATCAGACTCAGTAATCACGGTCCCGGCGACGGGTTGTCGAATGAGACTGTGGATGCACTCGCCACCCTGGGATATTGCCAAAATTGTAGCTAGTACATAAACCAATAATATTGTTGATGAAAACGCTCCCATGTTAATTAATTAGAGGGCAATATCAAGTTAATTTGTTTGTAATGATGCTTTTGAATGAGGTTTTTTTTGGCATAGTGGAAGAAGGTGGATGCTGAAAAAAATAGATGGCGAGCAAGAAGGGTCGGGTCGGGTTTTAGAAGTTAAGAAGATACGGTGACACTGAGCTTTCGTTTTATTTATTTTATTTCGTTTTATACAAAAGTTCTGAATGGATGATTATTAAATGATTGGTTGGTGGCACATCAATAATGATGTGAATCAATTATCTCAATTAAGGAAGAATGACATTATTGTGAAATGGAAGCTGCCTCTTGTAGGAGTACTAAAAATTTTGAATAAATTTTCTTATAAGGCATGTGACTTGATTTAGTGGACTTTGGATGATTGAATCAAGTTTCATTAGTTTACAGGATTTTTATCTTGTGGATAGAGTTTGATTGATCGTGAATTTGTTTTACGTCTATTATTAATTTGAGTTTTGATAAGAGCTAAAGATTAGTATTTAATAGCTGAGACTTCTCATCTTGGCTTAGGTTCAAATGACGTGGACTTTGATTTCTTTAATCAGATTAATCCAAAGAACTATTAAATTCAGTAAAATATGTATATATAGTTCTTTTTTTTTTTAATTATATGTTCGAAGCTTAATTTGTTGTCAATTCTTTTTTATTATATGTTCTAAGCTTAATTTGCAAATTCAGTAAAATAAGTATATATAGTTCTTTTTCTTTTTAATTATATGGTCGAAGCTTAATTTGTTGCCAATTCTTTTTAATTATAAGTTCCAAGCTTAATTTGCTGTCAATTCTTAATCTATTTTTGCAAGAAATTATAAAAAATCTGGCTTGAAATTTTAAGCGTTTTTTTTTTTTTATCTTTAATAAAATTCTCAGTTATTTCTGAGAGAAAATGAAAGAATTACTTGAATACCATATCTCAATAAAGGATTTCTCGGATTTCCACAAAGGATTTCTCAGGCTTTTATTCTCTTTGGGAAATATGATTAGAAACGGGCTTATGGTTTTGGTCTAACATTTAGGCTAGCTTTTGCGATTTGACAATTTGGTCCGAGTTGGGACTTGGAAGCCCAGATTTGAAGTTCTTTCCACTATTGTTATTGGCTAAGTTACATCATTACGTAACTTATGTAACTTAACGATCACCTTCTAACATTGCACTAATGTCTTGGAGGAGAAAAATGAAAAAGAAAGAAACATTGCATGAATGCGGTTATGATCGGATTCGACTGCAAGATGCAATTACAGTAGCAAGTTTGTGGCAAATCCAAATTTAAATTTTATGAAGTAATAATTTTATTAGAATATTATTCTGAGAGTGAACAATTAAGAGTTATTTTATTTCAAGTATGTACGAGAGTATTTGATATATTTGAGTTCTAAAAGTGAGATTTATTTATTGCACTTTAATAATTATTAATAATATTATTATTATTCTTTTCCTCTTAGAGATAGACATAATTATCGAACCACAATAAATTCTTATGTCTTTTAATTTATATAATTATTTTTGTACACTTAATTTCGCATTTTGCCGATAACACTGATTTTATATGTCAACGATAAGCTAAAAGATCAAAAGGACACAGACTCTAATACAATATCTTTTTATCTTTTAGTTTATCATTAATTTTAATAAAATTAGAGATCTCATATTGAAATATACACACACACACAAATATTTTAATTTAAGATCGTAGAGTAGAGTTTGTTAAAATTCGAGAAAATTATTAAATTATGCAGTTTAATAATATAATGAACATAAAATAGTATTACGTTATTAAACTATACAGTTTAGTAATTTTCATAGACTTTAATAAAGTTAAAAATCCTAGACTTTATTAAAGTCTGAAAAAATTATTAAGCTGTTTGGTTTAATAACATTACACAATTATATAATTAAACCACATGCCTTAATATCTTTCTTTTACAGACATTACACTATTAAACTGTAATTAAAAAATTAGTAACTTTTATTGCAGATTATAACATAACATGCGTGCAAATTTGGTGCACAAATGAAGGCTCTTGCATTAAACATTATTTATTAATTAGCTAATGTAATACATTGGATCAGGCAGGTTGAATGTCCGATTGCCGGCGTTGGTGCCCAAGCGATCGCTCCATTGATCGCCTATGTTTCCAATGATTCTGTATCCTTTCTTCTAAAGCCTTTTTCTTTCACTTGATTTATACACTACTGCTGTTTTCCCTGAATAAGATGATCCCCTGCAGCCAAAAAGTAGTGTTACTAAGACAATTAAACCCAAATAAAATAAAATTCAAAATTATTATTTATATTGTTATTATTGCTTATTTACTTGAGGATGAGCTTTTCCCAAGTGTAGAATCCAACGTTCTTTAAATTATTTTCAGTAACACTCCTCTGATCTTCCGGTCTTCCAGTGAGGAACACAGTCTTAATTCCAAGCGACAATAATTTCTTGTAGAGCTTAAGAGACTCTGGCAATGATGAAATTATCTTTGTTGACCCATTCATTGAATAACGTTCAGTTAAATGGTTCCACCCTGAAATTTTCTCACTAATTAGAGTAGACTCGTCCCTGATTATACTATATTTATATGAATTTAAACTCCAGACAGGCCCGTAACTATAATTTTGTATTATGAGTAGATTCATTGTTATATAATAATTAAAATAATAAAGAAAAAAATATTTTAGCCATAAATTTTGTGATTGATTTAAATTTTATCCGCTCCTTACCTTTTAAATAATTATATTTTTAATTAAAATATTATTTTAATCTAAGCTTTTACCCGAACAAATACAAGTTGACAATTAATTGTCAATGAAAGAGAATCGAAACTAAATTTGTTTAAATCGGGGAGGACCCTTATTCTTAATACCTCTAATTAATTGATAGGTTAAACTTAAATTGTAGTGTTGCATACCCGAATCTATGCTTAGCATAATATGGCAAATTAGATAGCGAGGTTTCATCTATGTCGAAAACCCCATATATCCTTGCCGTCACCGGCAAGATCGAGGCTTTGAGCATAGAGAATAGCCTCATAAGCAACCGCTTCCGAGTCTTTTCGGTATTGCTGGCCTAACATGTAATGCCCCAGGTAGGCTTCACACTTTTCCGGAATAGTTTTCCATCCGAAAATGTTATTTGTTTCCACACCAAGTATGTGCCCAGGGATGTTGCTGCTACAAGCACTAGCGTAGCTAGAAATAAGAAGAACGAAAATGGTTTATGTAAGCTGTCCTCAAAATTTGCCTGACTCAGCAGTAAGCATCCAATATTTCATCGATACTTTTTCATACTATATAATATGGTTTATGTAACAATGCGACAAATGAGATTTTGACACTTGTAGTGGTAAAACTTTGGACGTCGATTCTCTCAATAATGATGAAAATGATATCTCGATTAAATTGAGATTTAATTAAGTTTAAATCAAATTTGTAATTGTTATTAAATTGATAAATAGATTTCTATGCCAAAAAAACAAATCACCTTCATGTATTTTAATATAAAAGTAATTTTTAATAATGATCAAAATCACTTGCAGATTGCACAAGAAAGTTTGCATATTCACAAATTCACCTGATAAATTAGCTTGAACTCTTTTGACCAACTCAACTAAAGAGTTATTAGGTTCACCTTCTCATAGTTAATTAATCTAATAGAGTGAGCTTATTGATCCAAAGAAATATTTAATTAGTTAATCTTATATAATGAGATGATTAATCATCTATAGTAGGTATGGTTAATTTGTTTTGATGATTCACTTCAGATGGATTAAAATATTTTTCTTTCGTAGCTAAATGATTTTGATGATCTCTACAGGGTCCAATTTCAATTAATTTAGTTGATAATTTGTTTACTTGAAGATTTATTATTATTATTATTATTATTATTTGTGAAAGGAAAATCGAATTATTTTAACATAAGAAAATATTTATGACTGAATTGAAAAAACACTTAAAAGGAAAAAGTTTGAACATCGAGTGTACTTAATCTAATTGGTTGATTGGTCACTGTCGGTAGATACCTAATATTCATGCTTGAGATTTGAGACTTGAAATTCAAACGTTTGGCAAATTATTTTGATCTAAAGTGTTACAAAATATTTTTCCAAAAAATGAGGCATGAACTGTTATGTAATTTTATTTTTTATTTTGTGTGCTACTATTATATTATATCAAACTGTTCAGGAAAGTTAGAATATTCTCGGCCCTCTCTAAATTCTTTTGAAGATCTCGAGGTAATTAATTTATTAATAAATTTTCTTTTGAATTTAAATTTAATTTGGATTGAAATATGCCCCATGTGTGTGTAAATGGACTTTATACTTAATAAAGTATCTCTGTGTGGTAGCTGGGTTGACATCTCCTTAAATAAAGGAATAGATTAAAATACTAATATTAGCCTCTTAGAGCAAGTATTCTTGTCATTATAGGGACCATGATGTTACGGACCGCATGATTCCAGTCTAAAATGGCCTAAGAGAATGAGCTAAGATGTGCTAGCTTAGCCTGATTCTAGAACATTCCAGCAAATTCCAGCACCTCTAACACATTTGTACATATCCTAGATTTTGACACATGTACGATCTAGATTTTGACACATGTACATAGAATTCTCTAGGACTAGCCAAGCTTTCCTATAAATAGAGGTGAGCTCTAGGCATTTAGATCATCCAAGCATCAAGCATCAAACACTTGTAAGCTCTCTTGTAAGCTTTCTTTCGATTAATAAACTTTCCGCATTTGGCTACATTGCTCGCTAGCTCTTCCTTCTCTTTAGCATTTCGGGAACCTCTTGGCTTAGCTATTGAGAAGCGCAAAGGCTTACTTAGCAACATCCCGACTAAGGTTGTCTAAGTGCCGCACGGGTTTGCTGTGCAAAACACCCATCCCGTGATAAGTGGTATCAGAGCCCAAGGTTTGCATTCACGCATTCCAGCAGCAATGGCCAACCTACCAACCTCAAGCGTCACACAAGAGGGTGTTGTTGGTGTGGAGACCATCCCGGAACCAAGCCGGGGCCGCGATGAAACTCGCGGGCAGGCCAAGACTCGTGGCAAGTTGAAGGCCGTATCTGTCGATGCTTTGAAGCCACGATTGGCTACGCTTGAAAGCACAATGTCCGTCGCTCAGGACTCTCTTGAAACATTGGAGGAAAGGGTTGACGGCCTCGGGGGCGAATACGCCGACTTCACAGTGGCAACAAAGGCCCTCATGCAAGAGCAAGCCAACACCCTTCGAGGGAAATTTCAGGCATTCCACGAAGAATTGCTGAAACTCCGCAGCTTCGTGCAAGACGAGCTGCGCGCCGTCCGTACGGAAGTAGAGGAAGTCCGCTCAGATTGGGCATGGCACAAGCACACACTCTCCGCTAGCCCAGCTTCTACAAGCACGAGTGATGCGCGGCGCATTGACGTGCCAAAGCCGAACACCTACGATGGCACACGGAATGCCACCATCGTGGACAACTTCTTGTTTGGTCTAGATCAATATTTCCGTGCCATGGGTGTGAGAGATGAGGCATCGAAAGTGGGGACTGCACCAACGTTCCTACGAGCCGCTGCACAACTATGGTGGCGTCGGAAGCATGGTGAAATGGGCAAAGGCATCTGCGCCATCAACACATGGGCAGACTTCAAGCAAGAACTCCGAAAGCAATTTGCCCCGAGCAATGCCGAGAAAGAGGCGAGAGCACGCCCACGTCGCCTCAAGCAAACGGGTAGCGTTCACGACTACATCAACGAGTTCACTATCCTCATGCTGGAGATAAGCGACATGTCCGACATGGCCTCAAGGATTGGGCTAAAACGGAGCTCGATGGGCGTGGCGTCGAAATACTTGACTATGCTATTGCCACCGCGGAGTCGCTGCATAAGTACTCCACCCAATCCAAGGAGAAAAGGCCTAACCAAGGCAAAGGTGGGGGAGAGAGTCGCAAGGACAATGGGCATAATCGCAAGGATTGGGGGCAGAAAAAGCCTCCAAGCGGCAAGAGCTAAGAAAGAGCTGATGTATGTTAGCGCGAGCATAAACGGCCACACCGTTCGCGCGTTGCTAGATACGGGAGCCACACATAATTTCGTATCCGAGGATGAGGCCAAGCGCCTAGGCCTTAGAACTACGAGACAAGGAGGCACAATGAAGGCGGTGAACTCACCCGTTAAGCCCATTGCGGGCACCGCACAAGGAGTTAATGTTGCACTTGGCACATGGAGCGGAAAGCTCAATTTCTCTATTGTGCCCATAGACGACTTCAAGATGGTCCTTGGCATGGAGTTCTTCGACCAAGTCTATGCCTTCCCTCTTCCAGCCACGAAATCCCTCAGCATCCTCGATGGGAGTAAGGCATGCATGGTTCCTACGGAGCGAGGAAAGTCCGAGGAGAAGACACTCTCCGCCATGCAATTCAAGAAGGGTTTTAAGAAGGACCCAAGCTTCTTAGTCTCCATCCGGGAGCTCAACGAGCGAGAAAATCCAGCAAGTGCTCCAGCCCAAGTCCCTCCTATGGTACAATCCATCATCGAGGAGTTTAAGGACGTGATGCCTCCCCAGCTTCCGAAGAAGCTTCCACCTAGACGAGAGGTGGATCACCAAATCGAGTTGGAGCAAGGTTCAAAACCTCCAGCTTTGGCGCCCTACCGCATGGCGCCACTCAAGGTCGAAGAGTTACGAAGACAGCTCGCGGATTTACTGGACGCAAGCTATGCGGGCCCGTCCAAAGCCTCATTCGGTGCACCGATCCTGTTCCAAAAGAAGAATGATGGATCGCTGCGAATGTGCATCGACTATCGGGCGCTCAACAAGATCACTATCAAGAACAAGTACCCAATACCCTTGATAGCGGATCTATTCGACTAGCTTGGCAGTACAAGGTACTTCACCAAACTTGACTTGCGCTCCGGGTACTACCAGGTGCGTATTGCCGAAGGAGATGAGCCCAAAACAGCATGCGTCACAAGGTACGGATCATTCGAGTTCTTAGTTATGCCTTTTGGACTAACCAATGCACCGGCTACATTCTGCACACTCATGAACAAGGTGCTGCAACCATTCCTCGACCGCTTTGTGGTCGTGTACTTAGAAGACATAGTGGTGTACAGCACCATACTTGAGGAGCATGCCAAACATTTGCAGCAAGTGTTCCAAGTACTTCGGGAGAATGAGCTCTACCTCAAGTTAGAGAAGTGCTCATTCGCGCAAGAGGAGGTAGAGTTCCTCGGCACAAGATATCAGCCGGCAAACTCATGATGGAGAACTCGAAGATGAAGGTCATACTTGATTGGGAGCCTCCCACTAAAGTACCCGAGCTACGATCATTCCTTGGCTTGGTGAATTACTACCGCCGGTTCATACAAGGCTACTCAGCCAAGGCGGCACCCTTGACGGATTTGCTCAACAAGAATCAGACATGGCATTGGTCCGAGGAATGTCAGCAAGCATTCGAAGGCTTGAAGCAAGCAATTTCGGAGGAACCCGTCCTAGTTCTTCCCAACCACACAAAGCCCTTCGAAGTGCAAACGGATGCCTCCGACTTCGCCATTGGCGGAGTCCTTATGCAAGAAGGCCACCCGATAGCGTTCGAGAGCAGAAAGTTAAATGATACGGAACATCGCTACACGGTACAAGAGAAAGAGATGACAACCATAATCCATTGTCTAAGAGTGTGGCGACATTACTTGCTTGGCTCACACTTCACTATCATGATGGACAACGTAGCCACGAGCTACTTTCAAACGAAAAAGAAGCTGAGCCCCAAGCAAGCAAAGTGGCAAGATTTTCTCGCGGAATTCGACTATAGGCTCGAGTACAAGCCAGGCAAAGCCAATGTCGTTGCGGACGCACTAAGCCGCAAGACAGAATTGGCCACTCTAAGCGCGAGCCAACCGAAGTCCGACCTTGTCTCACGCATCAAGGAAGGCCTCCAACAAGACCCATTGGCGAAGGACTTGCTGGAGAAAGTGCTTCAAGGGAAGGCAAGGTGATTTTGGCAAGAAGAGGGCATCCTTCTCACCAAGGGAGATCAGCTATTTGTGCCAAGGTAGGGAAACTTGCGTAAAGAAGTCATCAAGGAGTGCCACGACTCCAAGTGGGCTGGTCACCTTGGAATTGAGCGCACCACCGCACTCGTCCAAGCCTCGTATTTTTGGCCAAGTATGCGGGACGACATCGAGGCATATGTGCGGACTTGTCGTGTATGCCAACAAGACAAGATTGATCACCAATTGCCGGCAGGATTGTTGCGACCCGCCTCACAGCATCAAGGCCGTGGGAGAGTGTCTCCATGGATTTCATTACGGCCTTACCCAAGTCTGAAGGTTGCGGCAGCATCATGGTCGTGGTAGACGGCTACAGCAAGTATGCAACATTCATTGCCGCACCAGCAGATTGCAAGGTGGATGAAGCTGCCCGTCTCTTCATCAAACACATCTTGAAGCATTGGGGTGTTCCAAGAAGCATCGTGAGCAATCGAGACCCACGCTTCACTGGAAAGTTTTGGACGGAGCTCTTCAAGATGTTGGGGACCGATCTCAAGTTCTCAACAAGCTTTCATCCACAAACGGATGGACAGACCGAGCGCATCAACGGCCTCCTCGAGATGTATTTGAGGCACTACGTGAGTGCTCATCAGCGGGATTGGGCGAAGTTGCTTGATGTCGCCCAATTTTCTTACAATCTCCAGAGGAGTGAGGCTACCGGCAAGAGTCCATTCGAGATTATCATGGGATTTCATCCCATGACCCCCAACGCCATAGCCTCGACATATGGAGGAAAGAGCCCCGCGGCTCACAAGCTCGCCCGCGAATGGCATAAAGAAGCGGACATCACGCGAGCTTACCTCGACAAAGCCGCGAGGAAAATGAAAAAATGGGCTGATACACGGAGACGGCACGTGGAGTACAAGGAAGGAGATCGAGTTATGATCAAGCTCCTGCCCCAACAATTCAAGACACTTCAGAAAGTCCACAAGGGGTTAGTGAGACGCTACGAAGGACCCTTCCGCATTATCCGACGTATAGGCAACGTCTCGTATCACTTAGAGCTTCCACCAAGGCTCAAGATTCATTCGGTCTTCCATGTGAGTCTTCTCAAGCCATATCACGAAGACGTGGAAGAACCTAGTCGCGGAGAATTAAGGCGTGCCCCAACAGCCGTTGTCACCGCGTTCGACAAAGATGTGGAATACATCCTTGCTGATCGCATCATTCGAAGGAGGGGCGTGCCAGCGTACTATGAGTACTTGGTGAAGTCGAAAAACCTCCCCGAGAGCGAAGCCACTTGGGAACGTGAAGATGAGTTGTGGCAGCTCGCAGAGCATGTCCAACGGTACAAGCACGAGGACGCCGCGAGCATAGGTGGGGGAGGATGTTACGGGCCACATGATTCCAGTCCAAAATGGCCCAAGAGAATGAGCCAAGATGTGCTAGCTTGGCCCGATTCTAGAACATTCCAGCAAATTCCAGCACCTCTAGCACATTTGTACATATCCTAGATTTTGACACATGTACGATCTAGATTTTGACACATGTACATAGAATTCTCTAGGACTAGCCAAGCTTTCCTATAAATAGAGGTGAGCTCTAGGCATTTAGATCATCCAAGCATCAAGCATCAAACACTTGTAAGCTCTCTTGTAAGCTTTCTTTCGATTAATAAACTTTCCGCATTTGGCTACATTGCTCGCTAGCTCTTCCTTCTCTTTAGCATTTCGGGAACCTCTTGGCTTAGCTATTGAGAAGCGCAAAGGCTTACTTAGCAATATCCCGACCAAGGTTGTCTAAGTGCCGCACGGGTTTGCTGCGCAAAACATCCATCTCGTGACAATGAGCTAGCTAATTAGAATTGAAATTAATAGTCAGCTATAGAAGATGGGTGATGGGGCTATTGAACCTACAAAAACACTCTCCTCACCCATTAATTTTTTTTTTTAATTATTACTTAAATAACTTACAAAAAATTACTTTTAAGGACATTTAAAAAAAATAGTTAACAAAATTTCTGCATAAATTATAGCTTAATCCTCCTGAAAATTATCTCAAAAACAATCTAAAGGCTGAATTCAATTCAGAATAAAGAATTTCATTTGATCATTTAGGACTTTGGTGAAAAATAGGGCAAGGTACTTTTTAGTTTTAGATGCAACTCCGCCTTTATTCGAATACTAATAGTCTAATACAGCACCGTAGTTGTAACTATATTAGCGAATTTAATATAAAATCTCGAGGAAGGCCAACAAATGATGAGATAAATGTCAATTTAATTGTAAACCCATATGTAGTTAAATGTAGTTAGGTTTTTTTGATGTGTTTTACTTGAATCGCACTATTTCAAGGAATTAATCTCTAAACACTTTTATTGACTTAGCTGGGCAAAGGCAATATCGAATGTGGTCAATCCCGAATCCGATCTCTCCAATATTTTAAACTTTTCAAACATTTTATAAGAGAGAGGAAAGAAAAGTACAGCAAAAGAAGTAAAAAAGAAGACTAGTTGTAGTTAGGTGTAAATTAAGTAGGGTTGTTTTTTGGATTTAAAGAGTACTTATAGAGTAAAACTCTAATTTTTAAAATTTATGTTATAGGTTTATTAAATAAAAGAATGTAGAGAGAAACCATACATAAATTAATTAATATCCAATTTATGCATATTTGAGATAAATAAGATCAATGATCATTAGATATATTCTCCTCAAAAGTCATTGGATGTATTATAGGCATGCTACCAAAATCAGCCTCCTCCTTTCTTTCTTTCTTTCTTTTTTTCTAATTAAATGGGAAGTGAATTCCAGAAATTATGGTACTGCATATGTATTCTTTGCCTTTCTCTTTCTAATCTTTCATGTTCCTGTATAAATTCAACCTATTTTAAACTTGAATAAAAGAAAATGGAAACGTTTTTATTCATTATTGAACCAGAATTTGGCCCTAAACGACACAAAAGGAAACCAATTTTGGATATATATATTTTTTAAAGAATTCAAGGAACTAAACAAAGAGCATCTAACAACGATCCATATTTGATGGATTACATCGTTCCTCCTTTATTTAATTAGAATGACAATTTTGCCATAAATTTTTTGAAATATGTATCAAACAGCTTATTGCCAAATAAAAGCAAACTAGACAAATAAGTATATGACCCTGCCTAAGGCAGCACAGCTCACTATTTTTACAGTTGTTTTTCGGCAATATTCTTGCAGTTCTCAAAGCATCTAATAATTAACATGAGGTGATATGATTAATTAAAGAGCACATATTGTAACAGGCTTTTGACTTATCTTTTTAAGAGAATATTTTGTGAATCGATACTCATTATGCGGTAGCAGTTCTGTTTCATTTGCAAATATTGTACAAAAAATAAAAGGCAAACCGGAGTTTAACTTTAACATAGCAGTCATGAATGTTTCTTGTTCGAGCTTAATTTCCAAGAATAAATGAGCTTTAATATTAACAATAATTATTGGAATATGATTCAAAACAACATCCTTCTAAATCAAACTGGCAAGAACAAAGACAACAGACCAGCACAAACAGTGATCAAGACCAGTGAGCAGTGGCTATGAACAGCACCATGAATAGTGACAATGACAATCAAACAGTAACAACGAACAGTCCTATAAATAATAACTTTTATAAACAATAACTTCATCAAGTAGCGTTAAGAAACACTATCTTAAAGAACAACTTTCGCTCATCTAATGAAGATTTCCTAACACTAAAAGACAATGAAATAAAGTAGATTGACCTACATGACAGGATGATATTGTTGTGAAATTGCAATGTGAGATTGCTACCTCACAACAATTAATATAGAACAATAAAAGAAAGTAAATTGGTGAAGAAAAATGAGAGAGCTTGTCTCTTTCCCTAACTCAATTTGAACTATTTATCCACTTTTCTTATCCAATTTGAATTAGTCATTCTGCAAAAAAAATGTATATTGAATCAATTGATCAGATTGTTGAGGAAAAAAAAAAGGAAAAGAAAAGAAAAGAAACATGCGTATCCAAGATCACAAAACATGATATGAGATAGAAGAAAGGAGGCTACATGTAGCACAAGAAATTTGATAGTCGGCAACCAATACGGAAAATTTTAAAATAATTCATGAAGAAAAGGGAAAAATAACAAAAAAGGGTTTCAATAGTACTAAGGATCGACGAGAAAGAATTATTAATTAATCCGTCCATATATTTGTTGGCTAAAGTCAGCTGCCAATGATTTTTTTGGAGTTCCATATTAGCTTTCAAATATCCAATTCACTTTTGAGTTCATTAACCTTGGTATTTGATACACTTTCGCAAATTTAATTGTAGAAATTACTAGTTATGTACTTGCATTTATTGAAAACCCTAATTATATTAATTAGGTAATTCAGCTTGAAAGTTAAGCCGCTCTTGCATTATTTATTCAAAACACGAAGTAAACATTATTTGTTAATTAGCTAATGTAATACATTGGATCAGGCAGCTTGAATGCCCGATTGCCGGTGTTGGTGCCCAAGAGATCGCTCCATTGATCGCCTATGTTTCCAATGATTCTGTATCCTTTCTTCTCAAGCTTTTTTCTCTCACTTGATTTGTACACTACTGCTGTTTCGTCTGTATAAGATGATCCCCTGCAACCAATTTATTAAATGTTACTTGTTTATTAATTAGTTGACATATAAATATATAAATATTAAAATAAACTTGACGAAAACATGCATCATTAATTACTTGAGGATGAGCTTCTCCCAAGTGTAGAATCCAGCATGCTTTAAATTAGTTTCTGTAGCATTTCTCTGATATTCGTGTCTTCCCGTGAGGAATACAATCTTAATTCCAAGCGATAATAATTTTTTGTAAAGCTTAAGACTCTCTGGCAACGGTGGTGCTTTTGCCGTGGTGGCCCATTCGTCAAACAAAGTACTGTTATATGGCTCCGCCCTGAAAAAAAAAAAAAAAAGAAATAATTATAGGATATATCTCAAGTCCAAATTATATAGGCAAAAGAGTGAAATTTATTTAATTCATGGTCACGCAAGATACCCGAATCCATGCCTAGCATAATATGGCAAATTAGATAGTGAGGTTTCATCTATGTCGAAAACCCAAATGTCCTTGCCGTCGCCGGCAAGCTTGAGGCTGTGGGCATAGAGAATGGCCTCATTAGCAACGACTTCAGAGTCGTACCGGTACTGCTGGCCTAACATGTAATGCCCCAAGTAGCCTACACACTTTTCGGGAACAGTTGCCCATCTTATAATGTTATTAGTTTCCACTCCGAATCGCCAACTCTGGCAAGACAAGCCGGGAACATCTTTGTTCCGGGCACCGGCTTTCGGCCGGAGAAGATGAATCTGATTGGTGATATCCATGCTAAATCCATGGGATGCTGCTGATATGGTAGCTAGAAAAAAGAAGAATAATGGCAGCGACACCCCTCCCATGCTTGTGACAACTGTATTGTTTTTCCTCAAGATAAACAATTGTCGATGAAATTTAATTTATAAAGACCCAGTCTTGTAAAATGACCTCATAGCTCTATCAAATTACAATGCATGTTTTTGTTTTTATTTTTTAAAAGGAAAATTATAATGCATGTTAAAAGAAATCCTATTCACACATTGTTATACTGATCAAATTACAATGCATGTTTTTGTTTTTATTTTTTTAAAGGAAAATTATAATGCATGTTAAAAAAATCCTATTCACACATTGTTATACTGATCACATGCCAAAGCTAGCTTAATATGAACCGAGAGAAATTCCAAAATTTTTTTATTACTATCCTGCAAATTAAAGAAAATAAAGTTTGGCTTATTATTTAAGTGGGACAAAAGTATTACTTCTTAACAAGTTTGGTATATATTGAAAGTGGATAATTTGTAATCAATATAAGAGTTCTAAACTTGTATAATTGAAATATATAATTTGTTTTAAGTGATACATTACTTATCATTAATTTTCACATTACTATTAATTGATTTTATTATCTATGCGCTAATTTTACCATTCTATTAATAAGTGATATGTCGAACTGCCATATTAGATATGATATAAACCATCCATCCCAAATATGCAAGTAATACATCATTTGTAACTAGTTCATATTGGAAGCACCTATCAGTTGGTGTCTGTCTAATTCATGCAAGAAACTAATGTATGGTATATGAATGACTAAGGCGAGGCATCTAATATCTAAGATAGTGTTTATTTTTTTATCTGAAATTTGAACAGGTCTAAATATTACTAAAATCTAAATGGGTTTGAATGCATATGTCTAAAAAATATGTTTGTTTTTTATTCTTTGACGTTTGAATATAAGTGGTAAGTTGTTTGTTTTTATAAACTTAAAATATCTTAATTCTAATATTTTTACGCTTATGACCTTGAAAATGTTATATATTTTTTAAATTTAAATGAGTATATATTTACAATGTTTTGTAGTACAATGGTTTTTATATGTTATAAATATTTATAACGTAAGCATTTGATATATAATTTATGAAAAATAATTTTAATAGCATTATTTTTTTACAATTTAACATAATATTTATATATAAAAAATTGTTATTTAATAATAAAAGAATTTGTTTAAAATTCAAATTCAATGTGTATTAAGTATTTAATATTAAATATAATTTAAGATTAAGTGAAATTTTAATATAACATTTAATAACTACGTAGAAAATAAATACATTTAATAAGGTTATTTGTGAGAAAAAATAATAATTTTCTATTAAGACATTTTATCATTCAGATAAATGTCAGGAAATTTTATTTTTTTCATTTAGATGAAAATGTCTTATAATAAGACTTCAGATGCAAAAAAAAAAAATTAAAATATTAAAACATCTTAAATTAAGCCAAATTAAGACTTCAGATAAAAAAAAAAAAAAAACAACCCCTTAGTCTCAAATCATATGACGATCATTTATTATATGGTAGATAAATAGTTTTATAAGTTATAAAATTTATTATTTAATTTATGAGTGACAGAGTGATTAGAACTCAAATTATGATATATAACATTACTTTCTACATGAATTAAAATATTTTACTATACCAAATCTTTTAAAAGGCCTAAAATTCCTTTCGAATTAATTATGTACTAGTAAATTTTGTTTCAACAATTGAAATTAATTTCGAGTTGATGAATATGTTTATTAATTCTTTCTCAAAAAGTTAATTAATTAAAAACATGTTCTTTGTGTGTAAAATATTGAAACGTATTAAGAGTAGATTGCATGCCGTGGATATATAGTTTTTTTTTTTACTTAAAATTAATAGCATTTTGATGGATCAATAACCTATCTTATTAGCTAGCCTAATTTACAGGAAGGAAATAGAACTATTTTATTTTATTTTATATATATATCACATAAAAGGACTATGAGTGAAGAATTTGAATGATTGGAACTGTGCCACCATAGATTAATTAGTACCCAATTAGATCGCACTGAAGCCCACACAAATGAGATTGAAAATTAAAACTAGAAAATTTAAACAAATATTAAGAGATAGCTAAATACAATTTTTTTTCAAAAATTGGTATTTTACAAAATATGAGAGCTAGCATACACATCGATCTTTGGTTGAATGCAATTCAACACCAAATAATGAAGCTAGTTGCTAAAGTTTTTTAAACAGAAATTAGAGTTCCAATTACCATACTTCTTGACCACATACCGTATGTATTTTTTTTAATTTCAATTTTGCCCTCCATTAAGCAATACATATTGACCCATAAGTTAGAAATTTAAAACAGGAATTTTAATTTAATTATGTGTTTATTTGTTGGGTTCCAAGGAACCAATTAAAGAGCATACCTAAACAACAATATCTCCACACTTGATGGATTACAATGGTTTCCCAAAGTTAATTTGATCGGGATGTCATTTTCTCGTAACTGTTTAAAAACGTTTTAGCAACTTGATTACTTCTTTAAGCCAGCACGCGTGTCACTATTTCAATAGTTGTTTCTACTTTTTAGGCAAGCTTTACTGCATTCGGATAAGAGCATCTAAATAATATAACACAAGAGAGAGAGAAATATTAACATCAAGCTGCAGAATTATATATGTGTGTGCTTTGACCTTCTTTTCAGAGAAATTGTAGAATCTGCCTATAATAATAGAGAAAATGAAACTCTCTCAATAAAGAGCACACCATTAAGCATCGAATATCATATAATGTACGGTAGCAAGTGATCCATTCCTCTTCGCGTTAGATATTTTTTCAAATATTAGTAAGAATCTAATTTATGAACTAGTTTCGATAGACTTATTAAAAATTTAAAACATAGGCCATTTCATTTTTGCCAACTTTAGCATGGTACGATAATTTCATTAAAGGAGTCGAATATTCATGCCTCTTCGCATGATCAAATGTCCCACACATGAAAAAGAAAATGCATGCATGGGTCAGAAACTTGTCTAATAATACTATTCCATGGTTGAAGCACGGCTAATATTTCATTGATCTAAGTGAAACTCCACCATCTACAGTATTGATGATGCAATTTTCACTAGACAGCACTGATCCCCTGTTTTCTTTGATCACCAAGCTTGTACGTCCACTGCTGTACTGTGGCCATTTTCAGAAGTTTTGCCTGCCACCAACTAAAATTTAATTTCAATTCAATCGTCAATGGAAATTAATTAAGAAAATCTTTCAAATATTAAATGCAAGCATAAAATAGAGATAAATTCAAGACTGGTTTTGTGTCTTGTATTTTAGCTATCGATCATTTAACAACTTGTATAAGACTAAATTGTTCATGAAAACTATTAATAATTCAATAAACGTGCATGCATGTGGTAATAATGTCATCACTAACAATGTGATTGAAACATAGATTTTAACAAGATCCAGCTGATTTTAAAAATAACTAAACCTATAGAAAGGTTCAAACTCAATAGAATTTAGTTTTGAATCCAAGGGACCCTTCATATACAGCAGCTGGAATTTGACATGTTGAGCTGTGTTTCATATTATCTAGTAGAGTGAGTTACTCAAGTTTATAAGTATAATAGATTATTCCACTGATTATGTTAGTTTTTTGGGTTAGATATCCAAAAGTTCTAAGCTAAGTCCTCCTCATAAATGATATTAGAGACAAACTCTAGTAGATAGAGTGTGGTGTTAGAATAACTTAGGTGCATTAGGTGAAAGAACTGAGGTCTAGCATTGGTTTCATTCTAGGGGAGGACTGTTGAACTATGTCTCACACTAGCTAATTTTCAAATATCCATTCTAAATCGAAATGTGAAATCCTCCCAATTCCTATCTTTTTATAGAAACTTAATCTAGACCCTTTTGTCTTTATTCTTTGTATCTATACAAAATAGTATAGCATCCCATAAAATGAGATCTTTCTTTTATTTAGGATTCCTACGTAAAGAATTTGAGGTGAGAGTAGATAAAAGTTAGTGAGTAATGAAAGAGAAAGATATCGATTAAAATATCAATCTCGGTCCAAATTTCATTAGCCAATAATATCGCTCTATATGGAATGGCAGCTTTTTGAATCTAACCCAAATTATTTGGTATTTTTTCTTAGGTTCTTTTAATGAATAATTGTAAACTTTAGAATAATAATTGAGACAGGGGTGATTCATATAGTTTATTTACTTTATTTTGAATTTGGGGAAAGATTATTGAATCTGAGGCCTAAGCCAAAAAAATGAGGCATAATTTGAGGAAAATTTTATATGCATGGATTGCTATCCTTCTATTTTAGAGATAATGTCATTTTATTTTTTTAAAATTTATGAGCCCTTATATTTATGTTAAATGTTTAATATACAATATACATAATGACTTACAATGAAAATTATTCAATCCAATCTAATAAATACAAAAATCACCCATTTTTTAATTATGATTTGATTTTTCATTTCAGGATTCTGAATGAACAACTAATAACCTAAATATTCCCATCATATACAAGGAAAATATGCTGTGTATCAACCAAAGTAATGACTATTCATGATTCCATACTTGAATCAATTATATACTAATTCCAATTAGAGAAATGTTATGGTAAAACTTCGTTTCAAATGATGTGGTGGAAAACAACGTGCGACTTGAAGGATATGATCCACTATAGCTTTTTTTTTTTTTTCACATCCACCATTTTCGATTTTATATGAATGGGCTCTTGGCTCGACATTTTTTCTTCTGTTCTATTGGAATCCTCGAGGTTTTTTTTTTTTTTGGGGGAGGGGGCGAGGGATAATGGAACTAGTTTAGGATGTAGCTCGAGTATAAAGTATTTATTCAATTCTCAAAGGTAAGGATCTAGGGTTAATACTAATAACTTGGAAAAAAACTTTGTAAGTCAATTTTCGATATAGTAATCGAAAGGATCTTATTTGAGCAATTTTGAAATCCTAAAGCAAGGGGAAAATTTATTGGAATTGGGAAAACATTTTCTACCAAAAGAGTATCCTATAGGAATCAATTGTTTGTATGATTCTTTAATAGAAAGAAATCAAAAGGGTGTGTTGCTGCTATTTTTTAAAATAAAACGTTAAAGATTACTGAAGTAATGTTTAAACCTAATAATTTAAAGTAAAGATAAAGGATCCTAGAAAAATGAAATACCATTTTTAAATTGTCTTAACAATTTAATCTAATAAAAAAATTGATTCGAAATAAGACAAAAAAAAAAAGGAACTTAAGGTCACTCATGCCTAAGGATTTTCAACTGGGCTTTGAAACTTATCTAACTTGAGTTATGAGAGTACGAATCCTTCTTTTTTTTTGTTTCTTTTGAAAATGAAAAAGAAACAAAGAAAAAGAATAACTTAAATCTCTAATTGATTTGATTATTTTATAGCTCTATTTGACATTCTAATTTTATATATAAACATAACTATCACTTTTAACCATTTTGTTTTTCTTGAGCCGTCGAGGAGAAAACTTCTTATACATTTCTAGGGAGGCACTGTTCATCTATATCTATCCCAATGAATTGTTTATCAAATTGTTGCAATTGATGGTCGATCCCGAAGAGAAGGAAGAGATCTTTAGAAAGTAAATTTTTATGATCTGATAAATAATCAAACCCATTTAAATATTCCTACTATTCTATATTTTCTTGCCAAGGGCACTCAACCTACAAGAACCATTCATGATATTTGAGGGAAAGCGGGGGTTTTTATAGAACTTACTCTGAACTAAACGAAATTCTATTAAAAAATAGAACAAAAAAAAAGGGCGTGGATGCGCTTAATCTAATTTTGTAAAAAAAAAAAAATTTTACTATCCCCCTTTGTTCTATTCAAACATATTTCTTTTTGTTTTTTTTCAAGTCTTTCTCTAAAAAAGCAGTTTTAAAGTTTTTATTTATCTAATTCTTTAGAATTATTTATAAATTTCCATATTTATTATGTCTATTTATTAATATATAATTTGATTTATTATTTGGCTTTGAATTCAATTTAATAAATAACCAATTAAATCTTTTGCTTTTGTCATTGGATTTTTTTTAGTATTTTCTCAATCTTGCTAGTCAACATTCAATGTCATATTGACAATATTGTATTGAACAAGTAGAATTTGATCATGGAAAAATGGGGCTATTTATCTCCATTGAGTTAGCAACCCAAAAAAATGTTGTCATATTGACAATATTGTATTGAACAAGTATAATTTGATCATGGAAAAATGGGCTATTTATCTCCATTGAGTTAGCAACCCAAAAAAATGAATCCTATGTTCAGAATCAATTAGAAAAATATTTTTATTTGAGTTCTTGCTAATTTCATCTTTTTTATTCTGTTGTGAAATTCATTTATTTTTTTTATTTCAATTCTATCTACCCATTCGCATTATTTGGGTTGCTAACTCAACGGTAGAGTACTCGGCTTATAAGTACAGCTAACATCTTTTACACATTTTTATGAAGAAAAGAATTCTTCCAAATCTTTGGGAAAGTTTGTAAGACAGCAACAGATCAGTTTGTAAGACTGCAACTGATCCTAAAAGGAATGAATGGAAAAAATAGCATGTTTTATCAATAGAAAATTTTGAGAATATTTTGATTGTTAGTGTGGAACAAAACAAATTTAATTAAAAGTTGGATCGAGTGAATAAATGGATGGAGCCCTAAGGTTCCAATTATAAGGAACCAAAAAGTAGTAAGCTTTGGTTCTTAATTTAAATGATTATTCCATCTAATTAAATGTTAAAAAGATATTAGTTCCTAATGTGGGTAAAGGTTTTCCCATAAGGGGATTATCGATTTATTTAATGAATCCTAAGTATTAGCAAGTCTCTATTATTAGTTGTAGCTGAATGTGCAGAAGAAGCAGTACATTCATAAATATAGTTTTTTTTTTCCAAAACCAAAAAAGCAATTGAAGTGAAAAAATAAAGGGTTTCTAACCACTTAGTTATACTATTTCTAACCACTTAGTTATACTATAACTATACTAATATAAACCAATTAAATTAACTCGAAATGAGAGGATAGAGAATCCAGTGTTAAGTCTACCCATTTTCAAGGTATCTACTTTGTTTACTACAATACTTTGTTTTCACTGTATCGCACTATGCATCGTTTGATTGCTCACTAAATCCCTTACGTTTGTTTTTAATCGAATTTTAAATGAAGGAATTTCAAGTATATTTAGAACTAGATAGATCTCAACAGCATGACTTCCTACACCCACTTCTTTTTTGGGAGTATATTTGTGTACTTGCTCATGATCATAGTTTAAACAACTCAATGATGTCATTGGAAGGTGGGTTTATGACAATAAATCTAGTTTACTAAGTATGAGATGGTTAATTACTACAATGTATCAATGAATGAATTTGAATATTGCTACTTATGATTCGAATCAAAATCCAATTTTTGGGCACACCGTGGTGAAAATGTCATTTTCCCGACAGTTGGTAGCTTTTTTAGAAGGAAAGAAATTGAAAAATTGCCTAATTGTCAATTAATTCATTCAATATTTCCTCTTTTTTTTTTAGGATAAATTATCTCATTCAAATTATGTATTAGAAGTTTGAGTAATCTACCCCATTTGTCCAGAAATCTTGGTTCAAACCCTTCGCAACTAGATAAAGGATTGATTAGTTCGATCCGAAACTTGAGATAATAGATGTAATCCAAAAAGAGACTTATAAGCGGTAGTTAAGGGAGTTGAAGTTACTAAATTTTGAAGGAGTTGGCATTAATTTATGCCTAATTGCTCCACATATAGTTCCTCTAATCACATTTTCTAATCGAACCAGGGCCAATATGAATTTATCTTGTAAAAGATTCATGATAAACTGAATACGTTTATTTTTCAAATAATTCATATCGCCAATTCTACCCATTCCAAATTTCAGTCCAATCAAATGATCAATAGCTGCCAATACACCGCGTGGTAACAAAAAAGTATTGTTCTAAGGTATATTAAGATTCAGTCTCTAGTTTATATTTTAATCTTTCCTAATTCACATCTTTGGTGAATTTTTTTTTTTCAATTCCTTACATAAGGATTCCAAAAATACTGAATCTATGCCTACACAAGCAAATTGTTGCTAAAACTCTAAAATGACATTTTCTTTTGATCTAATTTTTTTTTCTCCTTATTTGTCAGGAAAGACAAGAAAATTTCAGGGTAGTAAATATTCTCTAGAATTTCTTGTAGATTTGAACTCATAGCTACTGATAGAACTAGAATAGATATTTTCTATTTCCTACTCACACGAGCTCATATCCTTGCTTTTCTATCAATCTCTAGTTCTAATCTTCCTCCCTAATCAAATATTATAATGGTTGTATAGATCAAAATTCCATTATGACTTAATTCTGACCGATAATAGATACTAGGACTTTGTAATATTTGATTGATGACAATTATGCATATTCCGTTTACTATAAAAGTTCCCAAAGAATTCATTAAAGGAATATTTCCAATAAAAATAGTTTGTTCCTGCACATCCCCTTGACTTTTCCAAATTTGATCTAATTCAACCCAAGTATTATACACATTCCCGCATTTCCATCTCCTAGCATTTTAAATTCCCATTTATAAAAAAATTCAATTTGTTTCTCATTCAGCATCGATTCATATAATTTGATGCAAAATGTTGGAATTTAGATTTTGTTTACTAAATCGCATGAAATTTTACCCAACTCTACATAGATGAAATGTATAAAATATGTATTAACGAGTAAAAAGAATAATTTTATACTTAATAAAATGAAAATTAGAATTTCTAAGAGACATATCCAAATAATAGGAATCAATAAATTCCGCTTAAACATATAGTGTTTTGTATAAAATTAAAAAATAATTCAATTTATACCATTATTATGATATTCCATATTCCAATCCATTAGGATACCAAAAAAATAAAAGTCATGATTTGATCTATTCGCTAAGATAAAGACATAAGAATCAGACACAATATAACAGCATAAAGCTCATTTTTTTTGCACTTAACCTTTTTGTGGATTCCATTGTTCAAAAAATGATTTGCAGAGAACCCCCTTTTTTATTTTTTATTAGAATTTTTAGAATATGATTGAAGCATGTAAAAAGGCTTGCATTTACTATACCTGTGTCGATATAGCTATCTATATATACATTGCCCTCTTTTATTGTATAGTTCACTTCAGGACAGCGCATGTCATGCTTTACCACAATTTCAATTTTTTCTTCAATCTAAATTACAGTACGACAATTTTCGACAAATTCCCTAGACAAAGGCATCAAACACACTTAAGATAACCAATAAGCTAGCCGTGAAATAATTTATGTTTGAGGTTTATATATTCTCATAATTGCTATTATAATGAGATGAAGAGGGTTTTTATAGAAAAAAAAAAAGAACATCAATATTGATTAAGTAGGCATGAATTTTTTAATTTTTTCTATCATTTATGATTAGGAAACACAATTTATAATTTAAATCCAAAAGCTCGTCACAAATTTATAGTCATTAGTTAATTGTTCCAATTTGTCCTTAATTTTGGCTTTTATGACTAAAACTGCACATTTCATTTTCATTTTTCAGTAGAAAAAACAAAGAGAAAAGAGAGGGATTAAGATGTTGAGTAAGATAGTATAAAATCAATTGAAGAACCTGCTCTAAAAAAAAAAGACAGATTTTTTTTAGGCAATGAATTAAGAAAAACAAGATTTCAGATGGAAGTACACAAAAAAAATAATAGACATTGAGTACCCCTTCAAACAAAACAACCAAAGGGAGAATTTTTTTCATCTATTTTGTATTGTTTTGGCAACATGGCCGAACGGTAAGACGGGGCCTACAAATTCTGTTTTCCCAGTTCAAAGTGTCGCCTGATCAATAAACGATAACACTCACAACCCCTTATTCTGCTTGGCTGGTCTAAGTACATGACTCTTGACACTTTCTTGATTCAAAATAGCTAGAGTGTCTATTCTTGGTTTTATTCCTTAAACTTAAAGTGATGTTGATCTTTATATTTAGGGTTCAAGAAAAGATTATATGCTTTTGCTTTCATATCAAATCAAGAGTTACTAACTTATTTTCACTGTTAGTGCAGGGTCTACTGATCGGGTCTTGAATTAAATTGACAAGCCTGAGGGAGAATAAAATTAATCATTATAAAAAGAGTAGGAGATACTTTGTATACAATATACAGAGTATACAAACTCATAAGAGTCTATGAGTGCACGACTTCAATAAATATTCGATTGGACGGATAATTGGCTTTTACTTAATGATAATAAAGAGCAAAAAAAAATGAGAAGCTCTTATATTACTACAGATTTGGCAACAATCCCTTTGATACTTCTAAAGAAAAGTGTGATTGTGCATTTTATTTTATTTTTTCCTGATACTACTAGAAATCATATACGAATTTTTTCTGAGTGAATTTAGTAGAGCATATATATTTAGTGTAGTCTTTCGTCAAGAGTGTTAGGTCAAAATCCCTTTTTGACTCTGCGCTAATGATTCCACTATTATTAGGAAACAATAATGGAATAAATTATTCGTATTCATAAAGACAGGGGACATAATTTACATGGATATAGTAAGTTTAGCTTAGGTTGTTTTAATAGTAGTCTTTACATTTTTCCTTTCGCTTGTAATATGAGGAAGACGTGGACTCTAGAGATACTACTAATTGAGTTGGGGAATCAAACTGTAACACCTTATTTATAGATCATTTTGCAAAGCCTTTTTTAATTATTTAGTAATTATATTAATTGCTATATAATTAATATAATAATTAACTTAATATTTAATTGAGTAATTTAATTACATTTAGAATTTTGAAATTGAATTAATGAAAATATCTTCATTTCATAATTCTATTGGCTTGGATTATGGCGAGGTAATTGTATTCTATTATGAACATAATACAATTCATAATATATATTAATAATGCTCCTTTAGAATCCAAATTAAATCAATATTTCCAAAATTCCCTATTTTTATTTTGAAAGGAGGAGAAATATAGATCATAAGAATTTGATTCCAACCAAAATCTTCCTAAATCTTTTATTTAGGTTTTCTGAATGGACATTTGCCAGAGTTTTAGATGGACAATAGGAAAGAACGCTTTTTTTTTTCTTGGTCTTTTTACTGTTCAAAGAGAAAAGAAATGGATTCATAATAGAATTTGTTAAGTAGTTAATAATAAGATTGTGCTTTGGTCAAGTCACATATTTCGCACTTACCACCAGTTTGATTATTTGAGTATTTTAGAAATTTGCTTTCTACTATGCTTTATTGAGTCGTTTCATATCATGGCTCAAGGGTTGCAAATTGACAAGGGTACTCCTTTTTGAAATCGGAAGAAGTTATAGAACTCCTTGGATCATATGTCAACCGCTCAATCAACGACTTCTTCGAATGCAAAAAAAAAAAGATTACTTTATTTCTTTCTTATTTCATTTTCTTTTATTAACTTGATTTTATTTTAGTAATATATGCCCAAATTTGTTTGTTTTTTTTTTCATTGATTTGATTCTTTTTTTAATAGATACCTAGATTCCTATTGAAATTAATCAAAAAATAAATAAATTTGAAAATCATCAGGGCAGCGTTTCGATTATTTCAGCTTGATTGGAATGAACAAAAAGAAAATACAAACAAATGAAGCAAAGAAATAGAATTGAGATAGTATGTATATATTAACATGTATAAAGATTCAAATCTACAATAATAAAAATAAATAGTATAGTATAGAATGGTAGAAAGATTATCTCATAGGCTATTGCTGATTCTAGTCCGTTCGTTTCGTTTAAGACTAAAACAAGAAATTAGAATTTTTTTCTTAAATCCTTGATAAAAATTACGAAGTCAGTTTCATTCAAATTAATCACTTTGACTAAGGTTTTTACATATATTATAAGCAAAAACGCAGTAGGAACTAGAATAAATAGTGTAGTAAAATATGTTACATTATCAATAAATTAATTTTTTAGGTTGAATACCTATAAAAATCTTATGTCAAGCTCTCCCAAGAAGACCTTATTATATGAAGAAGAATGAACATCGAGCATTAACCTGACAAATTACATCGAATATTGTCTATCAGGAGAGTAAAATATGAATTGATTTCTAGCAACATATTTTATCACAACTTTTTACGCCAATTCTACACGTTTTCAATGTTGGGACACTGACCCACCTCTTCTTGGCCCACATTGGGCCCTACCTTTGTGTTTTACTCGGCCATATCCTGCCAAAATGTAAATAAATGACATAAATGATAAAAAAAGCTGAACGAAAACGATCAGATCACAGCATATTTTTCATGCCATTTTTCTAATCAGCCTAATTTTTTTTTTTTTATAATTTCTTTAAGTAATATGATTTTTTTTTCCTGTTTCTCTGCAAAGCTTTAGTTAATTTGTTGGAATTAACTATCAAGTGAAAAAAAATGTATATGATTGCTCTAAAAGGGTGGTAGGATGGCGGCAGAATCATGTTTGAAAAGAGAAATGAGATAAGAAGACAAGACGATTATTTACAGTTGAGATTTTCTAAGCCAGCATAGCCCACATTTCTTCTAAACTAAATCCAATCTGTTCAGTTGGGTTGGGTTTCGATCATGGGCTATTAGGTTTTTTTGCGCACCCCCAAAATATAGTAACACCAGCTTCTTCAGTTTTATTTAATCAATTATACAACATTAGCAGTCAATCAGTTCAAACATTCCAGCCAATTTCACAATACAAAGCTTTGATATATTGACCGTTTTAAACATAAGCACATCGATTGCAGTGTGAAGTGTGAACTCAGACAAACTTTGAGGTGTAATTGCTTCTAATATGCTATATTTGTAGATAAATAACACTACCACCATCATAATAGAACAAAACTCTGCTGTATATCACAGCAACAATTTATCCAACAACTCAGGGTTAATGAATGTGAATATAAAGGTGCCGTATGAACATCCAATACCTGGTTTTTTACATTCCGTAAATTTTGATGGGAACCTTTCAATGCCTCTTGCTGGAGTAAGCGGGAAGCAGCATGCAAAACCCATCACAAAAATATCAAAAGAGATGGAGCTATTGCTGGGTTTAGCAAAAGTATCCAATTTCAGGCAACTTGGAAAGAGAATTTTGGTCTAGGGGATCAAATTAGGGTGTAACTGCCTTCATTTTCCTTGGCAAAATAAAACCTGTCGGGTAAGGCAGCTCAGGTACCTGCGGCAGCAACTGGATGAAGATGCAATCCCTGAACCCAACCTGTAATTGGATTCTGCCTGCGAGTTCTGATTTTTCTGTGTGAACCACTCTGCAACCGTTCAAGCACTGCATATGTGATTGAATCAGGCGTTAATCCCTGTTGCTTAAGTTTTGCATAAAGATCTACTGCTTCAGCAGTTCTCCCACTTCTTTCAAGACAGTCAAGTAAGATATTGTATGTCACAATATTAGGGGAGCATCCTTCAGCAAGCATCTCATCAAACAATCTACATGCCATCTCAACTTTGTCCGTCTTGCCAAAACACTCAATGAGCGTACTATATGTAACAACATCAGGATTTAACCCTTTCTCCTGCATCTCTTTAAATCTCATGTGAGCTTCATCAAGATTACCATTCTTCCCAAGACAATTGATCAATGAATTATATGAGATAATATCAGGTTTACAATTGCTATTCTCTAGTTCTTCAAAAACTTTAATGGCCTCATCAGCCTTTCCTGCCCTACCAAAGCTTGCAATCAGGATATTGTAGGTAAATACATCCGGCGAAGGGCCATCTTGCTTCATTTTTTGGTAAAGATCATGCAGATGTGATATTTGCTTCAACTTGCCAAGAGCTGAAAATACTGTGTTATACATGATTGTATTGGGGTCTATTCCTTTTTCATGAATCTTATCAAGCAGGTCCATAGCCTCTGCTGTCTTACCTTTGCTGCACAGAGTCTCTAACATGGACATATAAGCATCCCTATCTCCTCTTTCATGAATGTTCCACATACTGCAAAATAACCTGTGTGCTTCACTTGTGTGGCCCAATTTGCTTAGAGTCCTTACAAGGTATGCATATATTGATTTATTCATGTATTTTTTTGACAATTCCAGAATCTCATCTAGTTTAGCAAGCTGCCCTTCTGCAGCCAGAACATTCAGAATAACACTATATGTAAATTCATTAGGCTGACAATCTCTCTCTACCATTTTAGAGAAGAGAAGAATGACCTTGTCAACCATCTGGCCAATGGCAAGTGCCTGGATCATGGTATTATAAGCAATCAAATTAGGAGTGCAGTCCTTTGTTATCATCTCATCAAAAAGTACCAGTGATTCATCGGGTTTACCAATCTTTCCTGTCATTCTGATCATAATTGTATATGTGTACTCATCAGGTTCACAGTGCTTTCGCTTCATGTCTTCAAAAACCTTGTAAGCTTGATCAACCTGTCAAAATACTGCAGATCAGACAATAAGGATCCATAGGATTGATATGTGAAGTTAACAACCAGCTGAATAATAAGGATCCATTGGATTGATATGTGTAGTTAACAACCAGCTTAATAATAAGGATCCATTGGATTGATATGTGTAGTTAACAACCAGCTGAATAAGTAATTGATTGAAAGAACTACAGCACAGCAATCTTTATCAAATATCAGGGAAAAGTAAAAGCCTGGCTATTTTCTTTAAGGATTCTTTCATGAAAATATTGGCTCCATGGAAGTTTTATCGCTGATATATATTTCTTTTCAAATTTCTTGTCAGTTGTGTAACCCATCTGCAATTATATGCACCCACGCTACTTGCAAGTCTGTTCAATTTGTAGAAAACACACAATTGATTTGGTCATTCCATATTATTGCCAGCCAACCTGTTTTTCTTAGAGATAACCACCCTCCAGTGCAATTGACCATTCTAATTTCCTTGGGGGTTCGAAGTGTGAATTTAGTGTATTATTTCACATGAAGTATCTCAAAACCAGGCTTGCAGTTATTTTTTCATCATTGGAAGAATTCCTATATAATTTCTTCAGTTACTGGGCAATTTTTCAGATACTTGGCAATTCTTCAGTTGTGCAATAAGTTTGATTCAAGAACCCAGAAAGTTACAGAAACAAACATGCTTGCCAGGTGCATTCTCACACAAGGTAATTTACTATTCCCCAAAAAAATATCTTCCACCTTTCTCGCTAGTCACTACTAAAATAGAGCAATCGGAAAAATTTTGCCAGCTTTATTCATCTAAGTTCTAAACTTAATTCCAAACAGCAATGTTGATAACAACAGCACATTCCCCAACTGAACACTTTCATGGTTGCACCTAACTCAATAGATGAACAATACTTCACAAGCAAGCTTTGCAAAATGTGCTCTTGTTTGATCTTCTAGCACTAATAACTACCAAGTTTCAAATCAACCGATAATAAGGGTATCACAAGAACACAATAGTATTATCGATCTATCACAAGCAAGTTCTACTGACAAGAACATAAAAATTTTTGTAAATACACCATGTCATATCCAGTAATGTCTATACACAATGTCACCATCAAGCCAATTACCAACATGCCCATTATCCTATTTTCTAAAATTTGTCAAAAACTAATAATAGCAAAAACCCAGCAGAACAACCATTAAAGATTAACAATTGCGAGAATTATTCAAAAAATTAATAACTTGAGAAAAATGGAAGTGCCAAAAAGAAAAAGAAGAAACCTTTTCATTTTTGGCCAAAGCATCCAGCAACATATTGTAGCCAAAGATATCCAACTTGTAACCTTTCGCTCTCATCTCGCCATAAACCCTAAACGCCTCGTGCGCGTCACGTGACCTCAAGTACGCTTGCAGCAAACACTTGTACGTGTAGCAGTTCATCTTCAAACCCCATTTCTTAACCAACCCCATACATCTTTTGAGGTCATCGGAACAGCCGAAGAATCCGATGAGTATATTGACGGTGGAGATCGTGCCACGTGTCATCGACCTCTCCATATCAGCGAGGAGGGTGCGGACGAGGTCGAATCTGTCCGGGAGGCTCGATTTGGAGAGGATTAGTATGAGGCGATTGTAAGTGAAGGCGTCGTGGTGAAAGGCGGGGGAGAACGAGGGGCAAAAGTGGAAGAAATTGTAGGCGAGGCGAGGGCAGTTTAGGGATTTGAGGATCTCGGAGGCCTCGGAGGGAGTGAGGGGTGGGGAGAGGGAGGAGAAGAAGTCGGAGAGGGATGACGCGGAGGGGCGGGACTGGAGGAGGAGGTGGGTGGCTTTGCAGATGACGTGGCGGCGCGGGATAGGGTAGCCGCGCGTGTCGGAGGGGATTGGCTGTGGTGGGGTCACCTCGGCTGTGACGGAGCGGCCTGTGGGGGATGTTGACGTGATCTTGGCTGTGTACTTCGTCGCGTAATGGCAGCGAGGGATGGTGACGCGCAGAATAGTATTGCGGCGGCAATGGTGCATGGCTGCTCTCAGCTTTGCTAAATATTATTTTGTAGAAGTTGGTGCCATTAAAGGCTTACTAAAGTGAGTAAGACGCATAAATACTAAATATCAAAAAGTTTTATTTTGTGAGTACTTTTTTCGTAATTTTTTTATGCTCATTATGAAAGAAATTTTTATTAATTTTTAAGGTTGTATTGAAAGTTGAAAAAGAAATAAAATCTGTGTTAATAATATAAAGCCATGGGTTGAAAATGATCTTTTATTTTAAGTTTTTTTTTTTAATTTTAAAATGTAGCTTGAATCATTTGAAATGAAAGTGAGAGTAATGAACTAATGATATCATTAACTTGCAATATTTAGTAATTGAATGAATAATGCTAAACATCCTAGAATCGTTATTGTATGACAAAATATTAATGCCAAGGCTTTTAGTAAACAAGTAATAATATACTGAAGCTCATTTTCCTTTGAAGAAACATAAAACATAAGAAAGGCAATAATGGCAAAATTTTTCATGACATGATCATGAAGTGGACGTATAAGTACGCAACCATGATCCAACTCCCATGTCAGCTAATAGGCAATACAGAAAGCAAATCCAACAAAGTTATGCATGGATCATTTTCCTGGTCAATCCGAGTCAAAATTCCCTCGTAATTTATTCTATTCAGCAGCTGTTAAGATGGAGCGGGCTAGAAAATTGCCCAGGCGATTGTGAAAAGATGGATGGGCAACCAAAAAGTTTGAATCGCCATGGAAGTAATCATTTCACATGAAACTTGCTGCTAACAGATTCGTAGCCGGGAACATTAATCACTGCCAAGAAAACAATTACAAGTTTACAACCACCCAGATGTAGTGATAAATAAGAAAAGAGAGCAACTGGAAAATGTAGGACTGTACCATCGCCATAGGATGCCATTGTTAGAGGTGAAGAAATAATTTTCTGGGCAATGCTGGTAATGTCATCCAAAGTGATGTGTTCGAGAACGCTTAAGAACTGATCCACAGACTTCCTGGGAAATGAAAAATTCATGCTATGAGAAACAAAATTCATATTCATGCATCGAAGCAATATTATAAATGTTAAAATGTAAAAGGACTATATGCAGATAACACAAGAGGAATATACTCCAGACCTACCTCTCTCCATATGTCAAAATCTGCCTCCCTATATCTTCTGAAACAATCACCTTCATATCAAGGCCACACAATAATTATGCTCATGATAGCAAAACAAAAATGAAAAGCAAATAGTAATAAATGAAAGTACCACAATAATAGTAATGTATTGTGAGGGGATCATACTCTAGATTCCAGATTCATCAAAACTGCAGACTTTGTTGCCTCTTTGGCACGATTAAGCTGTACCTGGGTAACTGACAAACAAGAAGTAAAATTTGCAAAATTAAAAAGAAACTAATGTCAAGACTTGCCACAGAAGAAATTTTTTTCCCATGGAAACGCATAAAATTGAGTAGCTGCAAACAAACCTTGTTTAGGTGTTGCAATTGAAATTAACTCTCGAACTGCTAAATCGACTGCTTTAGATACAAAATCTGAACCCTGAATCCACAATTTTGAACATACCCGAGGTTAGTGTATCAGAACAGGAAACAAACAGACATTTTTTACAAATGTAAAGAGATGACATTGCTTGCAAAATAATTAATTTACAATAATGAGAGGGATACAAACTCTTGTAGAAAATTTTTTGTGTCATCAAATCATTGGTTGGATGATTTTCATAGTGGCCCACTTCATTAATTACATTGAACTTTTTATTTTTATCAAACCAATAGTGCGTTTGTATCTTGTCACCAATTAATTTATGCCTGTAAATCAAATTGCAAAGTAAATATTGGTTTACTAGTCTACTTCATCATTAAATATTTGGCAACTATTTTTCACATACAAACAAATAACTAAGAATTCCACTAAAATCATTAGATGTTTAGAATCTGCTTAAAACCAAACACAAAAAAAGGAGGGGGGGGAAGCAATAGATGCATTACAGTGCAAGCATAGATGCCAAATAATCCACTATTGTTGAAGATGCTGTTGAATGCAGAGAAAGATTGAATCTGTTGATATTCGTTTAAGACTCGGAGATCTGCGTTCAAAATGTAAGAAAAAGAACAGTTCAAACTTTAGAAGAATTCAGCATCATATATACACACACCAAAACTGGCAGAACTTATGAAGTAATTAATATATGAAGTTTCATACACAAATAAAACCTATTACCATAACCAAAAGAAAACCAAATAAAAAGAAAAGTGATAAGAAAAGATACTACTGCACCAATAAACCAAAACTTACAGAGACGTGTGTGCATCCCTTTTCCAGGGCCTCCTGCTGAAAAGGAGCCACCTCCTCCCATAAGCATCTGCAGTACAATCAAATTGTTATTTTTTAACACAGAACTAGTAAATTGTCATTTTCACACACAATAATTGGGTATGATATGAAGACAGAAAAAAAAAATGCAGGTTAAAAAATTAAACAACAGATGCAGAAACCAGCAGGAGACCTATCCTATGGTTCAAAATTGCCCCACAAAATTAGAGGGGATGTATATGATTGCAAGTGTATTAAATTCTTTTAAGAAGAAAAGTTGATAATGCAGCACCTGAAGAACAGTCAAAATTATAGCTTCTTTATCTTTAAGCCAGCCACCAGGCACTCCAAAAGCAAGAGCAATGTGTGTGTCCTGGAAGTAATAACAGAGTCAATGAACCTACGAAGAACTATAGCGAAAAAGGGAAGAAGCTTTTTTTTTATTTTTTTTCCCCTTTTCTTTGTCTGAGGCAACACAAACTCATTTCGTAAAGGCAACTAGTAATTCAAACCGGTGAATCAGCTTGTTGACGATAATCCCCTCCAATGTAAACAGATTTGGGTTCTGTCGGAGGAGGTACTCTTGGAAGATCTGAGAGAAGCGGCTCTGCAATTGGTAAAAGCTCATCAAGATCAACCCCGGATGCTGCCAATACCATACGAGGAGCAGTATAATTCTCCTGAAATTCTCACATCAACCCCCATTTGACAAAACAAAAACATAGATGAGAGTCAAAACAAGTATCAAATAAGAATTTTGGAAATCAAAGTATATGTATGCACATGTGCATTTTATGCCTCATGTATGTAATATATAAGCTACAATCAATAGGTCTCTTGATCTTACAGCAACAAATTCCTCCAATATAATGCCATCCAACCTGTTCAGAGCTGATACAGGAGCTAAAAGAGGATTGCCCAAAGCACCAGCATAACCAGTTGAATGAATTGCCTCCAAGAGTAGACCTTGGGGATTTTTATGAAGTTCTGCAAGCTCGGATTTCAGCTTGCACAGCTGTGCCAAGACATAGTGCACCAAAACATATCAGAGCATTTGACATGGACTTCCTCAACAAGCAAAAAAAGCGTCATCACAGCAATGATAACCAATGAACACCAATTATGAATTTTTCCTTTTTCACAGGCAAGCATAATGGACAGAGAAAATATCCAAACTATCACATACACCATTTAACTTTAGTGAAGAATGGAAAGAGATGTTAAGAGTACCTCCTCATTGATTTCCCAATCCAAAAACACAGGATTCCTCACGCAGTCAACAAGCAACTCTACCATTTCAGGAACATAAGTCTTCAGAGCATCAAAGGAGTACCCCATCTGCTCCCGAGAGGCAGAAGCTAATATGCTACCTCCTATAGCCTCCACTTCCCTTACAATGCGCAAGTGGCTCCGGTTCTTTGTGCTCTTGAATGCCATCTTTTCCAGCAAGTTTGAAGCTCCACATGACATTGGTGTCTCATAGACAGAACCACAATCCAGATAAAGCCCTATAGAGGCAGCTGGACTCTAACCAATTAGCCAAAAAATTCCATTAGAACAATTAACAACAAGAATAGTGCATAACTTCCACATGGAAATTAGGAGTTCAAATAATAAAAGCATAACACATACAGCTGAAGTTTCTGATGCTATTCTGACACCATTTTCAAGAGACGCGACCTTAACTTTGCCTGGTTCACCAAAATCAGGTAGTGAAGGTGGAAAAGAAACACCCTCAAGCGGTGTGTCCAAAGAAGGAAGAGAACTAGACTGTTCTCCAGTCAACCAGCTAAATAATCCTGCCGAGGATGGCCTAACAGCAGCTGCACTTGAAGTTGCATACCGCGTGGCTTGGAAATTGCCAAGACAGCCCTATTCACAGAAAAAAATTATAATGAGACCCTCACATCAGAAGCAAAAAGAGCGAAAAAGACCATTATAACTTGAAAGAGTTTAAAAGATGACCAAAAAATGATGCCCCACCCAGGAAACCGAAAAAGAAAAATGTAAGGTTGAAACAGCGATAACAAGAGCTCAAGCTCCCAAAAAAAAGGAAAAATGCATAATATATTTAAGCATCATACAACAAGCATGACATTTATAATCCAAAAAAAAAAAAATAATTACATACATAATAGAGAAATTGAAAAGCGCACATATAACCAAGTTCAATATCCTAGGACCTAGATTGAACCCACGAAAATGCCAAAAAGGGGAAAAAATTTTTCTTTTTCTTTTTTTTTTATTTTTCATCGTTTAATAACTTTTTCATCAAAAGCAATAAATTTCGTTTTTTCCAGTTTCCAGCTCCTGCATTGTATGCAGAAACAAACAGAAAGTTAGGGTTTTTGCTTAAAGGGTCGGACCAATACTGACCTTCAGCGACCCAAGTCTTGAAACCGTGGCTCTGAACATAGTCACTGCTTCTCCAGTTTGATAAAGAAACCCTGACGGTTGTTACTTCCTGTGCTACTTTCCGTTGGTACGAGAGAGAACTAAACGGAAAAAGATGGTCTCATGTCATGTTAATAGAAAAGAACTTAAAGAAGGAGTAATAACATTGGCTCCCTGAATTTTTATGTTTTATCAAATGATAACATAGTTTTTATATTTGATGCAACATGGGCCTAAATGTGTGTGGACTAGGGCGGACAGAGCTAAGCGTTGGTGTTAATTTGTTATCCGATTTACATATAAAACAAGAATAAAAATATTATATGGAGTAGCAACAATTTTATATTAATCTAACTGAGAATTTCAGGTATGTGACCATTTTATACTAAACTACTTTTTGAGTTTTTGTTTTAAAGTTGAATTTATTTTGATTATATTTGTTTTTTTCTTTTCTCCTCTTATTTGTGTGTTACAATCGCCACCGTCAAACGACGAGCTTTCTCATGAGATATAGACGAGCACATGTCTACAACTTTATATGGGCTGACCATAGTTTTAGAGGCCCATTGGCTTATGAAAGTTTTTAAGCCAACTGCCAACCCACCAGCTATTGGATCTTGCACTCATAAACACCAATGACTTCCCTGCACCATGGACTGCAATGCAAGCATTAGACGGGCTTACAACCAAGTGGGGGATATGTATCAAAACCTTAATAACACCCAATTATTCATTCATACTAAAAAAAACTCAACTTTGTAATTGCGTAAAGAAATGAGATTGACAATTAAATTAACGAGTCTATCAACAATTATATTGTCCTCTAAAACAACGCGAGGGAGGTGGAGCTTTATACATGACATTGTACAATGACAATTAATCCAAAGAGGTCGCAATTTTGAAATTTAATGAAATATTTATCGAACAACTTTGAATGAAATTGTAGACAAGTGATTGTTTTATAATCTTAGAAGTTATAAGGACGGTGACTTAGTGAGTCCTTGTACATTTTAACAATCTAAAATAAAAAATCTCTCAATAATCAAACTTTAGGCCGAACCACACATCGATGACATCACTTGTAAGCGTAAATTAAATGTATTATTTGTCTAATCAAACAAACGAAGACAAATCAATCCATCATGCGTATAAGTTAGGGATGTTAAAAATACCAATCGGGCCACAACCAGGCTTGGATTCGGGCACACGGCCTAGGAATGGAGCCGGTCAGACTCGGATATTACTTAAAAAATTTGGGTTCGAACTGAAATTTTTATAAAATATATGTTATATTAAATAATTATATTTATTTGACTCATCTATTCAATGTATTTAATGCTTTAAACATTTAACGTTTATGTTTTTATGTCTAATTTCATTAAAATAAATTTAACAATTATAAAAAAATAAAAATATATACATATATAATATTTTAAAATATAAAATCTAGACTTTTTAAGCCCTATCTGGATGTTAAAAAAATATATTCAAGTCTGGTTTGGGTATTGTCATACCCAACACTGGACCCAAGTTTTGTCACCCCTAGTAGAAGCAAAGATATTAGCAATAATTTTGTTTTTGGATTCTACTTCAAAATTCAAATAACACAAAACATGAGTTATAAATCGAAGAAGCGTGTTTGCTTTCGTATTCACTTAAATTATTTTGACATATTATATCAGTTATATAGTTTAGTGAAAATACACTTTACCACCACAATGTTTATATTATTATCAATTTACTAACATTTTGTTAATTCGGTTAAAATTTTGCTAATGTCATATGGGCATTTAAGACATTTTCAATTGAAAACAAAACACTGCGTTTGTATTGTTGTCACTGACTCGATAAAGAACAGTTACGTCTTCAAAAAACAAATTCAGATTCATATAGTAATATTAATTATAATTTCATCACAAATGACATCAGGAAGATAGTGGGCTACGTCAGCACTACAGTGCCCACAATACTATTTCACAGTAATGTCATCACCATCGAGGTGGGTCTCATTCTCATATGAGCTAAGCTTAGTGGACGACGTCGTGCAGAGTGTGGTAACGGTTGTGGAGTCAATGACTCTTCTCTCTGTGTTCTATTTTTTATTTCTCTTATGTGTCTACATTGTTTAAATTTTTGGTTGTGGACGTTGACGACATCATTCGGATCTTGTGTGTCGGATTATGACGTCGTCAGTTGAGTTGCTAGTTCAATCATGTGGTGGATATTCCTAAGTTACTAGATCATTTGTCTAATTTTTCATTAATTGGAAGAGTACAAGAACAGTATTACATGTATCTTCAGTTTTTAACTTTTCAATAGACTTAATATTATTATTATTATTATTCCTAAAAAAAAAAAATTGTCTTCATTGACTAGGTTGCTCTTAGTAGAATAAAAAGTAAAAATAATTTATTATACATTTTATATGGTTGAAGATAACTTCTTTACTATGAGTCTTGGATCTGTGGCCGATTTATTCACACATGTATGTTTCTTGTATTCAAGATCTCTCAATCCTTCTGTTTAGAATGTCCAACCTTAAAAACATTTATCAAATAATTAATATGTATTTCTAAAAAAAAATTGAATTACTTTTATTATTTCTTTCTTTTCAAAGAGTATAATCGTCAGTTATACTTCAATGGCAAAATCAACTTTTAATTTATTTTCTGTTAGGTATTAATATTCTGTTAACAGAATAGTAGAAAATTGATAACAATATAAACGTTTAGTGGTAAAATATATTTTTTACTAAATCATGGAACTAACATGATATATCAGAATAACTTAGATGAAAAATTATTAATATCCCATTAATTTGTGGAAAAGCTATTAAACAATAAATACACCACATAAATAGGGAAAACTTTAAATATAGACTAAGTAGGCAGTTGCCTAAGGCCTTGTATTTTGGGAAGAGCACTTTTTTTTTTTTAATCTAAGAATACTTAAATTAGTAAAGTTTTTAAGTTAGGTATAATAAGAAAGTTTATTTTTTAGATATCTCTCTAATTACTAATTATCCTACAATTAATTTTTTTATACAAATTCTATAAATTATAACCTTAATGTTTAGGAATTATAATAAATAATATTAAACTATTAATTCATTCATTATTATTTTTGCTAGACAAAAAATAATTTTTATAACCTTAATGTTTATTATTATAACCTTAATGTTTATTAATTATTTTTTCATTAAAAAATTTCTTACGCTTTTCTCTACAAAAAAAAAAGTATTACGTTTATTGGCTCACTTTTGAAGTGAAAAAAAAAATTAGTTTATTGAAATAATGGTTCTAAAGAAAGTAAAAAAAAGATAATTTCTTGATTATTTTTCTTATTTTAAGATATAGTTAGAGATTTAATTAAATTTTAAACTCTTTTATATTTATTTGAGTGTTAAAATTATTGAATATAAAAAAGTCTCGCTAAAAGATTTTGCTTGTGGCTCCAATTGCTCTAAGGCCGACCCTACACATGGACAAGCATAGATATAATGAATTATTTAATTAGTCTTGATCACATATAAGAGATTTATGAGTACAAACAACTGAAGTCAATCATAATTGCCTGCAAACTCATGAGCTCAATTGACCTTGCCTTATAATAATTTTTTTTTAAAGTACCTATTGTAAGAAAACCTATCTATATTCAGTAACCTTAATGTTAAAGAAATATAATTAATAATATTATCTAATAATTAATTAATTCATTATTGGTCTTTCCAAAAAAACATAATAATTCTTTGCCTTTTCAATTTCCTAAGAAAATTTAACATTTGAATATTTGACTTTTAGTATTCATTTTATTTTTATTAAAATCCTTGTAATCTAAAAAATAAATGGATTAAAAAAATTCTTGATATTTCATCTACAAAGAAAATTATTATATTCATTGGTTCATTTAAAAATGAAAAAAAATTAATTTATTAAAATATAAAGTCCATATTTATTATCTGATCTCAATTCATCATCTTAACTTTATATGAGCTACGTTTCTAAATATTATATTGGAAAATATTATTATTCTTATTTATTTGTTTCGTTTACTTTTGTAATGATTCAAATGGAAGTAAAAAAGATATATTCTTCACTATTATTTTAGTTTTTTTTAAGATCTTCTTGATTATTATTGAAATTCACAAATCAAATATATAATGCATTTTGAAATCTTTTTTATTTCTTTTAAGTATTGAAGTTATAGAATTAAAAGAGGTCTCATAAAAATAATTTGCCTAAAGTTCCAATTTCTCTAAAGCCGACAATAATAAACAATATATAATTTTTATATTAAAAAAAAATCATATCAACATCTGAGATGTATTCAATTTTGATGTACTAATTCATATTATGTATTCAATTTTGATGTGCTACTGTTCGATTGTTAATAAGACTTTCAAGACTGAAAATCACATTTAAAATGTGTTGTTACTTCTCACCAAACATGACACAATAATATGACCAAAATTTTAAAATGAAAAACGGAGCCGTATTATGCGCATGGGCACGCCGCTTTGCTACTCAATGGTCAGCAGCCATTCAAAGTCCAAACATTGTGGACGTGCGTATACGCACGCTGACGCACTTAATATAAAACAAAATATTTTCCAAAGATTGAGGCATGAACTGTTACGTAATTTTATTTATTTATTTTTTATTTTATTTCGTGCTATTATTATATTATTATACCAACTTTTAGAAAGTACCAAACTATAATTCGATCCGTTTCAAATTTGGTGTGCCACTTCAGAGTGATGACTTTTCCCATGCTTAGTTTACTTGTCATAAAATGAACTTATTTCAATTTGAGTTTTTTTTTTTCAAATTAATTAATTGTATAAAATAAAAAAAAATCTGTATACACTTAAATATTATTGTATTCAACTAGAGCATGATTCGATTAGCCGTAAGTCCGCAACTACTTGGTTCGAATAATTGAAAATATATATTAATGCTTAGTAGGCAAATTTTCTTTTTATTAAAAATAAATATGGGTGCGATTATATGAACCTTTTAAAATATTTTTTAAACCTACTTTATTATAAAACTTTTTATTACTAAAATGTCAATAGTATAAATTACTAATAGAACATAATATAAAATAAATAAATTGAATTAGTTCATACTAGCTCTTTCATCCATCTCTTTTATAACAAAAATTTCTTGCTGGTAAAAGTTAGAATTGGCCAATCAATCTTTTTTGAATTTGGGCTTCAAATTCTCTATCCCTAATTAGTATTTTGTGTGCGTGTGAGAGAGAGAGAGAGAGAGCTGGAAAAAGTCATGAGTGTGAAAACTTAAGAGCATAGATTTTGTTGTTTAATGTGATTCCAAATATTATTTTATTATATGTTGTGCTTTCCCAAGTTTTTGTGTGTTTTTAGGGTTGAAATTGGAACGAAGATTTGCATATGAATCTATGGAAAGAATACACAGAGATGTAGCCTTGGGACAACATTTGTGGAGAAAAGGAGAAAGGTTCGTAAAATCGTAAAAGAAGAAGTTGCATAAACGTTGTAACTTAATATATATAATAAGGGTATATTTGGTATTAAAATGAATTTATAAAGTAAAATATAAATATTCAAATTTAAGTAAGTCTATTAAGTAAACAAATTTAATAAACATTTTTGTGGGTTTCAAATAATTAAACTAAAATTTTTTAATCCTATTTACTAAAATAGTAAATGATTTTTTTTTATAAGTAGTAAATGATTTCAAACTTCATGCGGACACTGTTACCCGAAACAAATTTAAAATTGTCATTCAAGTCCCTAACCGTAACCGCCAACGCGGCAACCAAAGACCAAAGACCAAAGTAACTAACTCGCTTTCCTTTCATCTTCGTGCATCTTCCTTATGCCCTCAGTCATTCTAGACCCCTTTACCCGCCACTGTGACCAATAACGAAGAAATAATTGAAACAAAAATAAAAAAAAAATCCAAATTTTTTTCTTTTTTAATTTTCCAATTTTATATCGCTCTCTGATCAACGGCTACAAATATGCTCTGTCTCTCTCTCAGTTCCTCAACTCTCGCCACCAACCCCACACTCAATGGACTCCTCCTCCATTTCTAGCACTGCTGCTTCTCTCGTGACTCCCAAGTTCCGGTGCTTCGATCCTACGTACGCGTACTCTGCAACCCCCAATCACAGACGTTCTTTTGTTAGCTCGTCTCATACTTTCACTCCGCGTGCTATAAACTCCAACGGCAGCATGGCGTCTTCGGAGAATTCTGAACGAAAAATCATCACCGGAGAAGCTGGATATGTTCTTGAGGATGTTCCACATTTTTCGGATTATATTTCCGATCTGCCAGTACGTTTCTGCCTGTTTGGATGTGGAGAAAATGAAAGGAAGAAAGACAAAGAATTGAAAAGAAAGTGAAATTTGAAACTTTATTTTAGAAACTGTTTTCCTTAAAACCAGTTGATTCTGATTATGTTGATTTACTTATTAAGTGTTTTAAAGTTATTATTTGAACTGCGAAATTTTTATTTTTTGTATAATTATTATTTTTATATTAATTTCTATTTAGCGACTGTTTTCATTACCGCTGTTGGGTTACCGACAGTGTTTAATTATTTTGTTGAGAGCTAAAATCTTAATAATAATAATAACAACAACAAATTTTAAAAAAATTAATTAATTCTGTTAATTTTCTCAGTTTATTCTGTTAATTTTCTTCAATTTAATCTTTTCCCGCTATGTATCATTAGTATTATTATTTAGATTCTTGAAGGAAAAAAGAAGAAGAAAATTTGGGATATTATATATATATATTTATTTGTGTGTGTTTTGCTTTACGCATGGCTGCCTAATCTCTGTTTGGATGCAATAAATTAAACCGAAACCCAAAATCTTGGTGAATAATTGTTGATAAATTAATATTTACGTTTTGGTGCAGACGTATCCTAATCCATTGCAAGACAATCCTTCGTATTCAGTAGTTAAGTAAGTTTTCCTTCACTTGAATCTGGAGTCTAGCTCGTATTTGTTTGATGATAATGAATGTGCATAATGCTTATATGAGTTATGATGATATTCAGAAAGCTAATGATCTGATTAAAAGGTTTTTATTTTTTTTTTTTCTCTCTGTTAACAGGCAGTATTTTGTTAATGTCGATGACTCTGTTGCCCAAAACGTAAGCTAATTTTTGCTTTTCATCGTCTTCAATTATTTTGATTTGCTAAATAGTTAGATTGAAAATTTCATTGACAACTAGTGGCACAAGTCTTTCGTGATATAATTGCTTACGCATTTGAAGGGGATAAACATTTGTCCAAATTATTAGTTTGTTGAGCGATGGCATAGAGAGACTGATCACTGCAGTTCCCATTCTTTTTTCCTTCCCTTATGTAGATTGTTGTTCAGAAGGATAGTCCAAGAGGGAGACATTTTAGACGAGCTGGACCTCGACAGAAGGTTTGAACACCCTTTATGGATTCCACAATTTTCTTGTTTCGGCATATATACTAATTACAAGTATAACTAGCTTTACTAAGTTTTTTTCAGGTTTATTTTGAATCAGATGATGTGCATGCATGTATTGTAACATGTGGCGGACTTTGCCCTGGTCTAAATACAGTGATTAGGGAAATAGTATGCGGCTTATATCATATGTATGGAGTCCATAAAGTTCTTGGAATAGAGGTAAGCACAATATTGTTTTGTGTATGTTCAACCACAATTTATATGTTTGGTTCTGCAATTCCTGGTTATAAACAGTATATGTTGATACGGAGAATCAGTTGAAGAGGTCATTTTGTGCTTGCAGGGAGGATACAGGGGCTTTTACGCTAGAAATACAATTTCTTTGACACCAAAAATAGTGAATAGCATCCATAAGCGTGGTGGTACCATCCTTGGGACATCTCGTGGGGGTCATGATACTTCAAAGATTGTTGATAGCATACAGGACCGTGGCATTAATCAGGTGTATATTGCCTGCTCTTTGTCATTCATGTAATAGGATTTAATTAGTAGAATTTGCTGAGTTTCCACTGCCTCCGCAACTAACTCTAGTAAATGGGTTCAAGAATTCTAACATGTATGTATATCAGGTTTATATACTTGGAGGAGATGGAACTCAGAAAGGGGCTTCTGTGATTTTTGAGGTAATATATGTTATTTGATTGAGAAAAGGGCTTAGTCTTTTGCAGAATGCATGTCTATGGAGTTATCTATTTAATTTTTGTAGTTTATTTATGTTATCAATTTATTCATATGGCTTTTCTTCTAATCAGGAAATTAGAAGGCGTGGCCTCAAAGTTGCAGTTGCTGGAATTCCTAAGACCATTGATAATGACATTCCGGTATTATTCTTGTTATGTTCAACTTCTGGAGTTTAAGTTTCACTTTTACTTCATCTTATTGTTCAAAACTAACATTTTACTATGTAAGGACTTCTTGTAATGGAAAACATTCTTTTCCTGATTCAGGTTATAGACAAGTCCTTTGGTTTTGACACTGCTGTCGAAGAGGCTCAACGAGCTATTAGTGCAGCTCATGTCGAAGCAGAAAGCTTTGAGAATGGTATTGGTGTTGTCAAATTAATGGGTCGCTACAGTGGTAAGTTGCAGGCATCTGTATTGTATTTTGAAGTTTTGTGGTTTTGAGTGTCATGCAAGACAACTAATCTATAAGATTGTTTTGCAAAATTATCAGCTCAGTGTTATTGTACTTAAAACTCACTCTACCAAATTCTTGTTCGAATCTAACATTATGCACTCAACACAGGATTCATTGCAATGTATGCTACTCTTGCCAGCCGAGATGTGGACTGCTGCTTGACTCCAGAATCACCATTTTATCTTGAAGGACCTGGTGGACTTTTTGAATATATTGAGAAAAGATTAAAAGAAAATGGACACATGGTCATTGTAATAGCTGAAGGTGCGGGGCAAGAGCTTCTTTCCGAAATGATGCACACCAAGGACCAGCAAGATGCTTCAGGAAACAAATTGCTTCAAGATGTTGGGTTGTGGATATCTCAAAAGATAAAGGTACAGATACTTGAATAAATTAGTTTATTTTGAGTTGCGGTGTTTCTCATGCCTCAGAAACTCTGGATGCTGCTTCCAAAAATTTATGGTAGTTAGTGATCTCTTGCCCTGTCATTTAACCAGTTTAATTTTTGCTGTTGCAGGATCACTTCAGTAAAAAGCGAAAGATGACTATAAATCTCAAATATATAGGTGAGTTGACTGAATTCTGCCTTCATATTTTTCATTCCTTTGATAAAGTATATTTAGCCATTTTCACGAAAATGTAACCAATTAATAATTCTCTTGCCTGGCAGATCCCACCTACATGATCCGCGCTGTTCCAAGCAATGCGTCTGATAATGTGTACTGCACACTTCTTGCTCACAGTGCCATTCATGGTGCAATGGCAGGGTACACAGGCTTCACAGTTGGTCCTGTTAATGGCAGACATGCTTACATACCATTCTACGTAAGTTCTTCCCTCGCCAGAATCAATCATCTTATTTTCTTTTATACTTTGTTGTTTATGCATAAAAAATCAAAACTAAGGAAATATTCATGCTTCTACTGGCTTATATGCTATTCTTAGTAACCAAATATATAGTGTGAAGTGATCGTATGATAGCTGTGCTTCTAAGTTCATGCTATTATCCAAATCTTCGTATGATAGCTGGAAAGTGGCCTTCGTGTCTTAATCTTTTCATTTGGCAAATTGATTTGACCAATTTGTCAAAAAATACTAGTAGATGAATTTATCTTGATGAATTTAGTTAGAAGTAGAGCTCTTACTTGATCTTTCTATGTTCTTAAATGGTTGGCAGCGAATTACTGAAAGACAGAACAGGGTTGTGATAACAGACAGGATGTGGGCAAGGCTTCTATCTTCAACAAACCAACCTAGTTTCTTGGACCCGAAAAAGGTCAAGCAAAGCAAGGAGGGGGAAAAACCAGATACTCAATTGTCAGATACCCAATTGTTTAACCATGCACCAAAAATGTTAACCAACTGATGAGACTAGCGGCTCAAAGCCTCAGCCTCAGCTGGGCAGTCCCAAAATTTTGAGATTTCTTTTTTTTGGTTGTAGTGCCCCCCCCTCTCTTTACTTGTTCTTATTTTTGTGCCTGCTTCGTGATATCTGCTCCATCCAACGTGGTGTTTTAGTTCACGTCGACAAGGTGGTTTTGTGAAGTACGTGATGAAAGGTATGCAGAATGCAGTGAAGCAACTAGTGGGAAGATTCAGTAATGTGCTGTTTGCTTCTGCATTTATTTAGAAATCATCACGATACATTCCAAATTAGTATGCAGCTAATCTACAGAGAGATGCCTAATGGTTGAAAAACATTATCAATCATTAGGCCCAGTTCTCAAAAATAAGTTGAGAGTGGATCATCTGTAACTAACATTAATTCCCCGGCCATCTGGGTAAACAAAAAACTATTCACGAGGCAACTTACCGTCTGATTTCCATGTTTTCAGTTTTGATTCCACTTCCACAACTTAGAATGATTTTTTCAATAAAGTGTGGGCTCAGTATATTATTATTATTATTATTATTATTATTTTGAATAATGTAAAGTATTCTAACATTTAAAATTTAATTTAATTTTTAAATAATATTATTAATTATAAAATTTATTATTAAATAAATAATTTATATATAATATTAAAATTTAAATATTAGGATATCTAAATTTACCAAACATGTGATTGAATTTTAAATTTATGAAAATAATATAATCTAAGCATTTTTATCCTGACCCTAGCACACTCTTGAACAAAAAAAACGAAAATGCAAAAGGCTCACAAATCTCAGCGTGCTATGTCCAATCACGTTGTCCTTAATTTTCACCTTTTTAGTTGAGAAATAAGAATTCAATTCCAAAACTGATTTGTATGTCGAGATTGAACGATGTGAAGTTATTGGACGTGTCAAGCGTCTGACCATCAAATAGTCCAAAAACATCCTGATCACATTGATCAAGTATTTGAAGGATAGTGATCGACTTCAAGACATGAATGATCAAAGTTATTAATGATGTAAAATTCATATTTATTAGCCACACAAATTGGTGACTTTGGCGGTTGTAGATATTTACATTAATAAGATTAAACTAATCTTATATTAATTTTTTGGTCTCCAAATCTTAAGATTTGTATCTGAGAATAAAATGCTGTTGTGTCTTTATTCCTCCATTATTATTTGATTTTCTAATCTTTTCTTCTCTAGAAATTACGTGAGAGTTTTTTATTCTTTAATGCGTGGGAGTGAACGCTGAAAAGTTCGGTGGGGATTGTTGACGTTTATCAAACTTTTTAATGTAAAGTTTCATTGTTCACACCCGTCCAATTAAATGCGTCTACGTGGCTTCCTGGTTTTCAGTTCAATTTTGTTTATTAGCAAAAAAAAAAAAAAGGACAAAAAATGAAAATACTTTTTTTTTTTTTCTGATTTTGAAGATGATTCTAAAAACATTATTTTAAATGAGAAAAAAAAATAAAGAAAAAGGAAAATTAGTTTTGTTGAATCCGAACCCAAAGACCTAAACCCGGTGTCAAATGTTCAGTTGTTTCCTGCCCAGCAAAGATAGAGTTGGCGATGGAGATAAAAATATGCAAAAGAAAAGGCGCATAATTAGGCCGTCCATTATTTCCAGCCTAACTTTATCTAAATATCTAAAATTAAAAAAAAAAAACTCTTCGATTATCTTAATAAACGATTATAAAAACACATAAATGATGTTAAAAATCTGAAAATCTTTAAAATCCAAATTCCATAATCCATTTCTTCTTGGTCTTGACTTGGAATCAGAATCTTTATAAGACAAATTACTTACCGCATCTGGCAACTTAACATGACCTTAAAGCAGGGAACCACCAACAACAACAAGTGTCCATCTTTGTCAATATCGCTGTTTGAAGACTTCTTAATAAATTGAATTTCGTCAGCTTCTTTTGTGTTTTTAAAAGAGACAAAAACATACACCCAGTTAAAAAATCACATTTCAAACTTGAATATATAAATAAAATCAAAGGACAAAGCTGTTACTGTTGCTGCTCTGTTTGATTCTCAGTTTTAACACTGTGTTTCACAATCAATCCTCTCTTTAAAGTGAGTGCTCTGTTTCTATGCCCGTCTTGTTAAAATTCTTGTGCGTTTTGCTCTTAATGCACCTTTTGGTATGATTTGATGTGGGTCATATGATTCTTACGATCTTGGTTCTTTTTTTGGCTTGTTTATTGAAATGAGTATTGTTTAGTTTTTGTTTTTGATGTTCCTGTTTCTGGAAAGTATGAATTACTTCCCTTATATGTAGTTAGCATAAAATGTTTTCTTGTCTTTTGGATTTTGTCTGTGTTTTCCTAGTAATCAGCATAAGTTGATTTATTTATTTTAAATGTGCCTTTCTGATTTGTTCTGTGATGGATCATGTGAAAATTTGGGCATATGCCATAGCTATATTGATCATGTTAGTTTTGCTCTGTGGATGTGTAATTGATTTTTTGTCTGGTTAATCACGTGTTGTTTAATTTGGCACTATTCATCTAATTGTTTATTTTGTCGATATTGGTTGTGTAGATGGATGATGGAGAAGGAGCACTACGATCCCTCTCTTTATGTTGACTGGTGATTAAGCAATAATTATTGTTTCGGAATGATGAAGCTGGGAGAGAGGAAAGACATGAAGCCTATTCTTGTGAAATTTGGGGTGGCTTTTGTTTTCTCTTTAGCAGGGATTTTCGTTGTTCGCCTTAGAAGAAAAGGAACTAAACCTTCCTTGCCTCCTCCATCACCGGTTTTTTCAGGTTTGAGTTTCCACTTAGTTATTATCTTCCCTTGTTTGCGAATTTGGCTTTTTCTGTACATGTATCAATAATGTTTTGTTTATCTTTTTTCAGATGATGGAAATGAATTTGAATTAGGAGCAAGAGCCCAGCATAAAGATGAAGTCCTTAACTTAAAGTCAGTGCCTAGTTCCTGCAGTGTTGTTTCAGTTGCTAGCCAAAGATATGTAAGTTTTGTCTGATTGCAATTTTTGTTCCTAACCAAGCAAAAGTTTTATTCCAATTGAAATTGGTGTCAGTGACACACTTCAATGATTTGAATGCTGGGCTGGAGGCTCAAATGAATTTTGCAAATTGATTTTTGAATTGATTGAAGGACATACCAGAGAGCTTTGAAGAATAAAAATATATAATTGGTTTAGATCTGAGAATGATGTCGATTACTACTTGCTATCGTGCCCATTCTCATGAGCTTACTCTGGCAATTCTATCATTTGTTGCTTTCTTTATTGCAGGGAGAGTCTTACATGGAGAAGGTTGTTGTTGACAATTCCATGGTTGGTCTTTCACCAAGTTGTAGACATAGTGGCGATAATATCAGTTACCTCTCGCCAGAGTTTAATGAACTTGTGAAGGAAATTGATTGTGGCACCAATGTTGGGTATCATCCAAGGAAAGATGTAGTGACACCAAAGTCAGATGTTGAAGCTCCCCGACCGTGCAGAGGTTCAGAGAAGGATGATTGTGAACAAGAAGTCAAGAACCTGAAAAGCATGGTTCAGATGCTTCAGGACCGGGAGAAGAATCTTGAGGTCCAGTTACTTGAATATTATGGCCTTAAAGAACAAGAAACCGCTGTGATGGAGCTCCAAAACCGATTAAAGCTAAACAATATGGAGGGTAAACTTCTTCATCTGAAGATTGAATCTTTACAGGCAGATAATCGCAGACTAGAAGCTCAAGTGGCTGATCATGCAAAAACTGTTAGTGTGCTTGAAGCTGCAAAAGCAAAAATTAAGCTGCTCAAGAAGAAATTGAGGACCGAAGCTGAGCAGAACAGGGAACAGATTTTAGCCGTTCAGAAAAGGGTCACTAAGTTGCAAGAACAAACACACAAAGCTGCTACAATAGATCCAGATATGCAATCAAAATTGCAAAGGCTAAAGGTTTTAGAGGCCGAAGCGGAAGATTTGAGGAAGTCTAACATGAAATTGCAACTAGAAAATTTGGAATTGGCTCGGAGGTTGGAAACCACACAAATGCTTGAAATTTCTGTGTTGGAAGATGAAAAGGTAATCCATCCATTTGTGGTAATTTCTTCACTTTCTTCTTTATACCACTAATTTTTCTTGAATTATTTTCCTCTTATCCATACATTCTCTTGCAGACAGAAGCACTGAAGGAAATGAGCCAACGTTTGAGGGAAGAAAACGCAGGTCTGGCTAAGGAAGTTGAGAAACTGCATGCAGATAAATGTGCTGGTGTTGAGGAATTGGTTTATCTGAAGTGGATAAATGCTTGCTTACGGTATGAGCTGCGGAATTATCAGCCTGCAGATGGTAAGACAGTTGCAAGAGATCTTAGCAAAACTTTGAGTCCCAAGTCTGAAGAGAAAGCCAAGCAGTTAATACTTGAATATGCACATACTGAAGGGCTCGGAAACATTATGAATATCGACTCTGACCACTGGTTGACCTCACAAGCATCCTGTATCACAGACTCCGAAAATCACCACGATGACTCCTCTGCTGTTAAATCATTTGCTACCAAGATCAGTTCTTCAAACAAAACCAAATTCTTCCATAAGTTTAGGAAACTTGTACGAGGGAAAGATGTTAGTCCTCTTAAACGTAGTTCATCTGGTGATAAAACAGGATCCTTTGAAGATGGCGATTCACCGCGTTACAGTTCAGGTTCGTCAACAGTAATGAATGCAGTTTCACCTCGGAGTTCATATAGACATTCTCTAGATATCCAAAGATTGAGGAGTGTAAATGAAGATGATATTAAGAATGTGAAAAGTAGTCGAAGTAATAGTGATTTGGTATCTTCTTATGCACACAAGAGGTTTACTTCGAGTAGAGAAAGTTCTATTGATTTCGGAAAACAACCTGATCAGGATGCTAATCTGTTGAAATTTGCTGAAGTATTGAAGAGTACCCATGGCGCACAAAAGGGGAAATTACGAAAGAATTCATCTTCGTTTACATTTGGTTGACTGTAATTACTGTACAGCTTCATACCCTGTTTATAAATAGTCAGTTAGTATTGTTAGTTCATTGTAAAAAGTTTCAAGCATTTGTTAAAATCATCAATACACTTGTGGATCTGCTAGGCACTCATTAGTTAAATGAATACACTTTTTTTCATGAGTATTTGAACCCATTGCTTTAACTATCTTTATCAAGTTTGTAATGTGATTGAGAGGCATGCAAGCTGGTTATTTTTGTTCATGAGTGGGAGCATTTTTAGGTCAAGGGTGAAAAAGCAAAGCAGTTATTGAGGACTGGCCCGTATGTGTACGTAATAAAGTGAGTTGCCGGCGATTTTGATCAGAAAAGACATGACGGTCATAAGATTTATATGTAAATGACAAGTCATTTGAAGCCTTCTAAGTAGCCCACTTGTCATCCTTTAGTTTTAGAATAGCAAGGCAAGGGATTTGTTTATTATATTTATATCTCTTAAGGGCATGAGTTACCTAAAGACGACAAGTTCGTTGGCTTCTTAATAAAGTCGGATTAAACCATATATAAATTGTACTTCATTCATTGCAAAATCTTCTAGAAATTTCGCTTCAAAATTTTAGAATTTATTATCAAAATTCCTATAATTTATCAATAGTATTTAATAAATTTTATAAAATTTATCGAAAACATCACCCAAAAGATTCATGAGATATCATTTATAAAAATATATATAAATAAAAATATTTTAACCTCGTATATTCACGAAAATTCGTAAATACCAAGTTTTTATGTAAACAATACTTTAAAAATCATTTCCTATTCCTTTATTTTTTAAGTTATTAAGCTTCATTTTGTTTTTTCATCTGTTTTCTTCTTTCTAGACTTCTGCTACTTGAAAGATGTACAAGTATTGGTGTCAATTTTGTAACTTATCTTAAGATTTTGGGCATACTTGTGTGTGAAAATGTAATGACAAACTTGAAAATTATTTGGCGTGTTCTAATAGCAAATATGAAAAATGTCACAAAAAATTTAATGTAACATGTTGAAGCAATTTCTTTTTTTCTTGCAAATTAATGTAACACGTCGCATTAAATTTAATATAATAATTCAAAGTTGAAATCTCTTTTCTTACCTCATATTTATGGCATCTCAGAATATTATGTCATTTTGTGCATCACTGCATTGATTTTTTTTTTTTAATTGAGAGACATATATTAAACAAAGACTTTGATTTATTTTGTTTTTATATATACGAGTTTTTTGTTAATCCAAATTTGTTTTGGCCCCTTGGGAATATTTAAAAGCAGTTAGAGGAGAAAATTAACAAATAAAAAAAATAAATAGAAATTCCTTTTGAAATTATTTTAAAAAAATAAAAAAGTACTATTAAAATTTATCTTTTAGTTCATATTTTAGAATTATTCATTATTTTCAGTCAACTTAAAGGTAAAAACTAATTTATTCAAAAATCAAATGACTATAGTGGAAGGGCACCGCCTTCAAGAAGAGCAGCCGTGGACCCTGTTTCTACAAAAGGACAATTGCCCTTTTATTTTTGCCCATACAATTGTGATTGAAAAAAAAAAATTACTTTAGTAACATATGACTAGCAATTAACTTGATAATAACATATTTTCGTATCTTTATCTTTACTTGATTATCATGATATTTGCTAATAATTTGAGGTATGTTTGACTTTCTTCTAAATTATTTGTGGAGGTAGATATGTTTTTTAGGTATATCTATGTTTACGATAAAATATGGTCAAGTTAGCGTGTATGCTATCAATTAAATCCTAACGTCAGGATTTGAATTTGTTTGTATAGAAAAATAATTTGACCTTTGTTTCGTAGTTTGAACATAAATTGGCGGCCACGAATTGAACTCTGACGAGCACCTGCAACCACAAAAACGATCAAGGGTACCTAAAGTTTTTTTTTTTTTTTTTTCTATTAACATTCTAACGCTCAAGTTAGTATTACAAGTTTACTGAAAAAAAAATATAATGTGTGGTCTTAAGTAAAATTGAGTGAAGGAAAAATCATAAGAAGAACCATTCTCCCTTTAAATAAGAAAAAGAAAAAAAGAAATAAGTTTTAAGAATGCTGAAGAGAAAGTGAACTCGTTTTGAAACTTGAGGCTTGGACGATGCTTTCTCTCCACCTAAAGGCTCTGATACTTTTTCTACGGTTCCTTCTAAGTCTCTCCTCATTGGGGCTTAGGTTCCATTGCTCCCAAAGTCTTTAGCCTTCTCTTTCTCCTACTCTAACTGGTTCCTCGCAAAGTGAGCAGAGCATTTGTTCTATTTCTTTTATGATGCTTATAGGATGATTAAGAAGAATGATACTGAGGACATGGAAGGCTATACCCTTGTTGAACTGATAAATGCTTTCAAGTTTGGCTCCTATCAGCTGGGCTACATGGCAACCAATTATAGAAGGCGGGTTGCGTGGTATGATAGCAAAATTAAGATTGAAAACCAACTTCAAAGAAAGGGTTGAAGTTAAGCTTAAAGTTAAAACTACCAAGTTGAGGAGAAATTACCTTAGGGATTAGCTTGGTGATTAGAAATATTCGTTTGAGTAGAGGATAAAGTCCCTTAAATCTCAATATCAAGAAGCAATTGCTGGTTTAAAATACCATATTAAAGCTTTGGAGTAAGGGGCTGATGACAGTTAGAACGTTAGTCTCGACTACTACTACAACTATATTATGAACGTTCTCGGAAAGAGCCATCCTTAGTTGAAGATAAGTAATTTGGTCAGAGCTGTTGCCGCCTATATGAAGGTTCAATAAGACAAATGAGATCAAACTCAAGTTGAACATACTATTAATAGATTTTTTTTTTTTAACGTGAGATTATTGCTCAAGACTATAAGTCATATGGTATGAGACTTTAACTGATATTTATAAATCAAACTATTGGTAAGACTACTATACATTAGTTTATATGAAGTACTATATAGACTTTAACCCTCACTAATATTCGAATAATGCCTATCCACTCATATTTAATGAGGGAGAATACTACTATTCACTCAGTTATAATACAATTAAAGAAGGAGTAAATCCCCATAATGCTTTTATGAGGGATCGAACAACTGTTATTGCTAGTATTAATTACGCTAAACACGCCCCGCAGTTAGATAAGGATAAGGTGGATCTTCCATTAAGTACATAAAATTTAATGTCTAATTTTTTTTGTTTAATTGTTTCCATTTGTACCCTTTTTATAAATCCAAAGTTTTGTGTTTTGTTTATCGTTCTTAGTTTTTTGGATTCTTTACCTTCCCTTAAGCAGGTTTAAGACTTAGAATCTTTTATTTACCTTAGATGAATTTTTCACTTCTTATTTTCCTGCTCATTTGTTAGAGGTCAAGCAACTTAAGCCCTTATCTTACCTTAATCAAGCTTTAAGATTTATGCTCTTACGTTTATTGAGCTCCCACTACTTGTAGTAGAGTTTTTTAAGTTTCCGCTTACCTATGATAAAGAGTTATTGAGTTAGCAAAGTTTATTGAGTTCGTGCTTACCTATGGCATAATTTAATGAGTTTCTGCCTAGTAGAGTTTATTGAGTTTTTACCATAAAAATATTTATTGAGTTTGTGTTGACACATGATATAGTTTATTGAGTTCTCATCTACCTATAATTCATTAGCCTTTTCTCATGGATTAGAAGTAATTAAGGACTTCAAATGCAAAAATAAAAAGGCTGAAGACAAATATCAAGAGCTAAGACTTGTAATTGAAATGATGGACAACGATAATAAAAGAGATTTTTTTTTTATATTAACAAAGTAGCTGACGAAATAATTAGTTGCAATCATTCCACGACGAAAGGAGTACCTTACAGTGGACATCATGCATATACGATTCAAGTAAGTATTTTAGATTTCAATTTTTTAAGATTGAGCAAATATTTCCAAGTTATTAAAGCTTTTTGAATTTTGAGGCAAAATCAATTTGTAAATTTCTAATTGTACTATACTAATAGGCCATGTTAGTAGGTTTTGTCTTTAGCTGGTTATAAATTGGTTTTTAGAAAATTATATAGGACTATTAACTTATAAGATAGTTTTTTAACATGTTTCTTTGTTATTAATAAGAAGTGTCTATGCATATGCTTATTGAATCAGTTCTTGATTCATTCTAAGTTTAAGCTTCTACTTCTTAAATTGATTTTAATATTTTAAAACTTGTAATTATTGAATTGATTTCACTCTTAGTATCACAACTTGTAGGACAAATGCAGGGGGTGCCATATGATTAATAAAGAAATGCTTTCTTATTTAGATGCTCGACAAACTATATTTAAGGGTTGTTAAATTATAAATTAATATGTTGCATAATTAAAATAATAGTAAAAATTTATTGAAAAAAGTTATAAAAAATGGGAAAAAAACCTTTTTTTGTGTTGTTTCATGGAGTGAAGTTAGAATTATTTAGTTACAGCCACTTTTTTTTGTGTTGTTTCATGGAGTGAAGTTAGAATTATTTAGTTACAGCCATTATAATGATTCACAATTTCCATTCTACCATTTATATAAAGGTTTTAAATGATCCTATCGGGTGGCCCTTGAATCTATCAGACTATTTAAAGAAGAATCTCGTCCTACTGGTCTATTTTAATTGCTATAATGTAGAACTTATATTTTTTATATTTTTAGGGTTACAATGGAAAGTGCATTTGGTGAATGACAACAAAGATCACCAACATTATGATATTTATTGCATGGACATCAACGTTGATGAGAATGTAGAGACAGTCATGGACCTTATTTGACTTTAATTATCAGACTTGACCATTTACTATTTTTTATTTTTATTGGACTCTTGATTATGTAAAAAAGATTAAAATTTTAATGTTTATATAATACAATACATGATAATTTCATACAATACATAACTCTATAATATAGTATAAGATATGATCATGAAATACATGACATTATCATGTAATATATGACACTATAGTATAGCATAATACAATATAATTTTATACAATACATGATATTATAGTGTAGAACAAGATATGATTTTGAAATACATATATCAGGTCCTATATATATATTAGGTCCTTAATTGCTTCTAATCCAATAAGAGACTAATGGATTATAAGTAATTAAAGACCTCAAATAGAAAAATAGAAAGGCTACGGACAAACATTAGGACCTAAAACTTATGGCTAAAATGATGGATATTGATAAGAAAAAAGCTTTGTTTTGTGTCAATATAATAGCTGATGAAATGATTAGGTGCAATCGTTTGAATCTAAAAGGAGGACCCTACAATGGACAACATGCATATACAATTAAGATGAGTATTTTATTGTTCTAATTTTTTTAAGCTGAGCTAGTATTTTCAAGTTATTAAAACTTTTTGAATTTTGGGGTAAAATAGTAAATTTTTTTGTTGTACTCCACTAGCAATCTTAAAACTTTGTCTTTAGTTGGTTATAAACTAGCTTTTAAGAAATTATCTAGGGTTATTAAGTTGTAAGGCATTCTTTAAAATTGTTTCTTTGTTATTAATAAGGAGTGTTTATACAAATGCTTGTTGAATGAGTTATTGATTCATTTTAGGTTTAGGTTTTTATTTCTTGAATTGATTTCAATGTTTTTAAACTTCTAATTATTAAATTGATTTCACTTTATGCGTCAAAACTTGTAGGTCAAATACAAGAGATGCCATATGATCTATGAAGAAATGATTTCTTATGCAAATGCTTGACAAACTGCATTTAAGGTTTGCTGAAGTGTAAATTAATGTGTTGCATAGTTAAAATTATATATATATATATATGCAACCAGAGATTTCCATTCTACCAATTACATAAAGGTTCTAAAAGATCCTATCAGGTGGCCTTTGATTTCATCATACTATTTGATCTCGTCCCACTAGTCTACTTAGATTGCTATAATATAGAACTTGCATTTTTCTCATTTTTAGAGTTACAGTGGGAAGTGTGCTTGGTGAACGACAACAAAGATCACCAACATCATCAATTTCTTTTTTCTTTTTTTTTTTTAAATTTTCAAATGAATGACATTCAATACATGGACATCGATGCGAATGAGAGTATAGAGACGCATCAAAATGGCACACGGTTTAGTGTCATTTCGATAGAAAACTCATATTTGTAACCTCTAAACTAAGGGTTGTCATCAGGAGGATTTATGACTTAGAGTCATAGGAGTATTCTTATTGTTAATATGAATAGAACTTTTTTCCACTTTCTCTGATGCTTTCTTTAAAAAAAAGAATTACTATAGGTCCGTGAAACTTCAATTTCTTTACTTGACTGGAAGTAGACCGATGAAAGATCCTTCAAAAGAGCAGCTATCAAGAATAACTATGGGGGAAGTTATACATCCCCTACTCAATAGTCTTCGAGTTTGTAATATTCAACCTCTCTTTTCAAAGTTTTCTTCAATTCCTCGAGGGACATCATGTGACTTTATGCATATGTGATGTATTATGGTACATGTCAACAAATAAATTTTCACTCACTTTCTCTAGGTCGAATAACTGGAATGGTGTTAAAAGATGAATAACTTTAAGATAATAAAGTTGCTAAACTCACCAAGTTCATTGGTTAAATAAGCTAATGACAAGGCAGTTAAAGTTTTGAGGGAGGCAAATGCTAGGACCAATGTAGATGGAGGCATTGAATCACCAAAGTCTACAGTGTGAGTAACTAACCAATGATATTAAACATTTTTTTTTAGCAATGCCGAGCAGACCCCCTCGAGGACAATCCAGCTCAGAGCAGAAGACCTAATCGCTAGTACGAAGATACCCTTGCTAGGTATCAAAGCTGGCCGAGGACAAGTGCTTCAAGGCTGGTCGAGCCTTGATCTTCCCATCCTGCTCGGCTATAAGAGATCCTCGAACCATCGAGTAGGACTCGGTCATGTTGCCAGAAGCACCATGAATAGAGGGGAATCAAAGCTCGAGCAGAGCAGACCTGAGCATGACGGCCCCTCCTCCTGACAACTTGTCACGACGATCGATGCCTGACAGGTACCCCACACCATAAGGTATTTTCAGTGTAACCGATGACCGACGCACGCCTCCACAGTATCATCATTAAACTTGGACCTACACGGCACCATCATTAGGTCACAAGAACCCATACTCGCCTGACATCCCACGCTCCCAGGTTGTGCCGCAACAACCCCTAGTTGGCAAAGGAGGGTGGGAAAACATGAGGATAAATACCAGACGAGGGGCAAGGTAAAAGGATTCTCTCTCTCTTTTTCTTTTCTTCAACCTTTGGACCCAGACTTGGATTTTCTCCCTTCTTTTACTTCTCTAAACTTTCTATTTTTCTAGTCTCTCAAATTAATGGGGATACAAAAAGAATCAACCAGATCACTGACTTGAGCGTCAGAGGGTTTTCACTGAAAAAAACACGCGGCAACCACTGACACATTTTCTGTGGATGCAGGGCGAAAGACATCATTGTCCCAGTAAACGGAGAAAGGCAGGAGCTAGCAAGGAATCTTGCTCGAGCAACCAGCGAGTAGAAGTTTATAGCATCACTTGAGAACGAGCAGAAAACCGCATCAACACATTTCTTATATGCTCAACATTTCAGTTTTTAGTAAAAGCAATGGAAATTATGAACTAGTGATTTGTAAAATATTGATATTTCTTTTACTATCATGTTGATTGAACTATAAATCTTTACTTGGAGAGCAGCTTCTTTTCATTATCATGTCTAAAATAGAATATTAGATCTTTGGTGATCGATGTGTACATATTTAGTATTATCCTAAATGTCAAAGAACAAATAGCTCTTCTCAGATTTGATTAGTTGTCCGGTTATAACGAGGAACGAAATATTATTTTCCCTTGATTTTTGTATAGATTAAAAAAAATGTTGCATGTACAAAGTTTTAGTTTCATCCAAAGGGTTGATATGTCCTTTTGTTTTTGTTTGTTCTTTCGCCTGCTTTTATGTTATTAAGATCTTACATAAAACATTCTGTACAAGCCGCAATTGAGACATTTTGAAACTTTTGACGATTGTAACCATTTTGTTTTGCTAAGGATTATAATAGAGATGGGTAAAATAGTAGCAGCACACTGAAGCATATTAAAAGTAACAAAGGAAACTTGACATGAAATACGAACAAGTAGACAAATAGAGGCTTAGATACCTAGATGATTAAGAAACTTGAACAGAAATGTTGATCATATTTATGTACTAGATATCCTCTTCAGATAAGGGCAAATCCTTGAACAATCAATTCATCGGCAATAACCTGATTGGCAGCCTGAGAAGGATGAACACTATCCCAAAACACATACTGAGAGGCATTGGGGCATGTTCTAACGAACTTTAGATTGCACAGAAAGACAGTTCTATTTGTAGTTCCTGTTCTACAGCAACTTCTTGTTGCTTCCACGAAGCCTAGCAAAACACAGAAGGAATCAAATTAACATTAATTATAAGCAATCAGAATGGGTTCTTCAGTTTGTGCAATACCAGATTTTGAAGGGGACTGGATAAGATCATAGAGTGGCTTGTAAATGTCGAAAATCACAATTTTCAGACCAGGAAGTTGCTTTCGGAGATTTGATGCTGAAGAGTTGACCTTCTTGTTAAATTGCTGAGCAGCAGTATTGATTCTAGAGACACAGGCCCTCCTATGATTACCATACAAAGTTCTTGCTGCGGGAAAGCAACCCAATGGTGGCAATGAATTGACTCCAAATTTCCTTGCTCCCAATCCATACATATTCTTCACCACAAGGCAGCATTATCACTTTCACTTTTTCTAAGAAACTATAGCATTTTAATTTAGATATAAACAAGTAAGAGAAACGACAGTGAAGATGGCAAGTTACCTTGATAAAACTTGAGAAAGATTTGGCAAGCATTGAGCTATACTGTTCAGGAGTGTAGACTTTGTTAAGCAATGGTTTTGCATAGTAATTCTGAAGAAAGTCAGCAGTCCCAGCCCCCACTATGTATATTGCATCCTTGATTATGGAAGCTGATTGTTTGCGACCAGCTACCTTTGCTAGCTTACTCTGGTACTCTCTATAGTACTGCAACTGCTGAGTCAATGAAATTGCATGCTGCAACACAAAGAACGTCTGTTTAGAGAAACGAAACTCTGCATTTAATAAGTTCAATACATTTTTCTTACGTTTATGATAGATGTATTGTCATCATAACCACAACCAGCCGAAGCAAAGTTGGCTCCAATAAGGAGGTTTTTCCCTGTGGCCTGTGGGCTAAGATATGCAGGCACATAAGTCTTAAAGCCTAGGGTATCGGCTGCAAAAAGACATTCAAACAAAAAATAGGTGAAAAGGGTTTGGAAATGGAAAAGAAGACGCAGAGAATGGGAAGAAGAAAGGCTTAGAAAAGTAAAGAAACGGAAAAAGGAAAAAGGGACAATCAATAGGAGCATCGTTTTTAAATTTCTTGGAGCTACTGAAAAATATTTGTACACTCTTATAGGGATCAAGAAGTACAGTAAAGTTAGGAATTGATATGAAAGTTAATTATATGATGATTATCAGGCATGATTAAGCTCAAATAATGATTGTGTTCTTGATTGATTGCTGCTATTCGAGATAAGTGAATTCACTTTTTTTTTTTTTAAAAAAAAAAAAAAAAAAAGACAAGTGAATTCATGTATTATGTTTATAATATTTTATGAGATTGAATACGTTTGAGTTAAAAACATATTTTATTTAAATAAAACTTTTTTCTTAAAATTGTTTATTTTAACAAAATTTTCCAAAATTTATTATGATATTGTATCAATTTATATATGATATACGATTTAACGGCTAAAATATTTTATTGTCCAAGTAATTTAAATGTTAAACGATTAAAAGTTTAAATGTTTCAATAAATACTAAATGGTCATGGTTAATGAGTTTTTGTAATAGTTATTCTATAACTGATTCTTATGCATGCGTTTCCTTAACAACTCACCTCTTGTCACTAACATTTTACAAATTGAGTTTATATGCTTCCATAGATTTATTAGAGGATTTATTATGCTATTGTGCTGGACTTTTTGGAAGAGTGAGTTTCCATAGATTTATTAGAGGATTTATTATGCTATTGTGATGGACGTTTTGGAAGAGTGAGTTTCCATGTTGATGATAAGTATAGTCGTCTATAAAGATGGTGTTTTTTACTTACCAGTGAAGTCAGTGACTAATTTCCCATCACCAAATCTTCCAGTGGGTTGATGATTGATAAAATCTCTTCCATAAGGAGGGTAATTGGCCTTGAAATAGGTGAGACGATGATTGTTGTTGCCAACATCTACTGAAGAATCACCAAAACTTATGATTGCAGGAACAAGTGGCGCTGCATCTTGTGCATACCCTTTGCTGGCAAATGCAAATACCAGCACCAAAAACACAACTGTTTTCCTGCTACACAGATCCATTCTCTTTGGAGCTGTTTTTTTTTTTATAATTATTATTATTATTTTTTGAGTCTTTGGGCTGTGAATTCAACCTTATAATAAAAAGGTCAATGAGTCAATGACCCAATTAGTTCACTCGTCAGATGTGCATTGAAGGAGGCCGGTAGAAGTTGAGCGTAGTTAAAGTCTCTGCAAAATGTCGGCTCCTGCAGAGCTTGGGCTTTGTTTGTTGTCAGGCTGAGTTTAGCCTGATTAGATTGGGCTTTTTCCAAGCTGGGCCTAAGAGCCTGAATCTTAAATTTACATTTAAAAAAATTATTAATTTACAAATTTAAAGTTTATAAATTTTTGTTTTTATTAGATTAAGCTTTAAAATTTGGATAAATAAACTTTTTAAACTTTAAATATAAGTTATGAATGGGTTAGCTAAATATTAAAATAAGTATTTGAATTAAAAGATATTTTTTTTTTTAATTTTTTTTATATATTTATTAGACTTTCAGGTTAGATATAAATTTTTATGCGAAGTTCAAATCCAACAAGTGTTAATAAAATATGTCCAAGTTAAGCTTACCTAAGCTCAGGCTAAGTCGAGCATTTTTGTCATCCCCATTGTATGACTATTGAGCCCTAAAAAATTTGTGCCCTAGCCCCTTTGTGCTTAGACAACATATAAAATCCTTAATGATGATAAATGATGAGAGGAGCCTGGTCGTTGAGACTTGGGATGAATAAATAGACAATGGCATTGCTTGAGGTAATATAGTGTATGTTTCTTTGCTGAATAATGTTGTTATGGCGTGCATCATCATCAATGTTCGCATTTGATTTTCAATATTTTATAACTCTAAAATTGCAATGCCATCTCAGTTTCTATAAATCTTGCTGGTCAGAAATTGGGTCCAGAAAGTGAAAAATACTCCTAAAAAAGGGTCCAATTTGTATATTTCTACCCTAATCTATTATTAATGTGGTCCAAGGCTTTTCTGTTCGGTATATACAGTTCTACAATAAATAAAGTAGCTCAATTAGCCTGTGCATTATGGTTGGGTTCACCTATCGTCAATAAATCATTAGGAAAAAGAAACATCGTTTAGATTGTGGGCCAAGTTGAAAAGAACGTTAAATCTGACCGAGTCCATGGCCAGCTAGTTCAAATCTCTTCACTGGTTGGCCTTGCCGAAGCGCGCAGAATAGGGTCAGTTATGTCACCAGCTCTCCAGGGGCAGATAAACTTCAATGTCAAATTAATCCTAATTAAATGTCGTGTCATAATGGTATAATGCAAACTCCTAACTGACATTTTTGCTTTTGTGCTCTCAAAATTAAGGCGAAGCACATTAATTACAAATGGCCTTTATCCAAAAGAACAATTCCAAAGCTACACGCATCAATCTTCTCGAGTTGCATTGCATGGCTTTTAATTGTGCTTGAAAATTTACATGTACCATTTTATCAATTTAAACAAAAACAATACATCTACTAGAAGCCAAAAGAATTAAGAAAGAAAAGTTCTTGCATGTTTTCTTTAGCTTGTAAGGCTATATGGCATGTCTGAAAAAAGAAAACAAATGAGGTTAATATGGTGCCAGAGGGATCCTTCACTTGGGAAGTGTGGTGTTGGTAATCTTTTGTGTCAAGCACCACTTGGCCTCTTCAGTTAAAGGCACTTACTTGCTCGGTTTGTTCTGCCAATTTCGACTCAGAGGAATCAGCCATGACAGCTCGAACTGCTCATCATCATGCCTACTTTTGGGGAAGAAATTGGTGAGTTATTTTCTTCTATCAAAGTTTTTGCCATTTATGTTGTTTTTGTTGATTCTCTGAGAGTTTTTGGAAAAGGAGGAAGATGCCCACTAAAATGAATAGTCAAACTTAATATATTTTGTGGCTTGTTATTAATTGGTCATTTATTCGAGCACTTGCGCTAAATTTTACAAAGTGGAAGCTTTGCGCGCTTCTTATATTTTGTGTTTCATACGTCTCCTCCGCTCATTTTTATCATAAGAAATGTGCTTCCTATGCTATTTATATATGAGAAATTATTAATTATATACTCTTAAATGACGTTGATATCATTTGTTTTATAACACTTTTAATATATATCACTTGTACATCCTAAGTTAATAAAAGATATCTATCGTCCACCTTACTATTTGCTACAGTTAAAAAGTTAATAGAATTTTTGTAAAATGATAATTTTTTCCTTGAGACAAGTAAAAGAAAAACTGTGATTAAAAATTATATGTTGTCTTTTTTAATGAAATTTTGTGGACGACGTGTTGTTGAACTGAAATATAAATATATGACAATTCGTTTTAATATAAAAAAATGAATGATATGTCACTGAAAAAATTATCATTTCACTTATAGAAGATGATACATCATACAATTTTATTACAGTAAAATAACATAACTTGTAATTATATTTCAGTGAAACAACATGTCGTTTAAAAAATAATATATTTCACTTAAATAAGACGATAAATCATTTTTTAGCACAGCTTCTTCTATGTTAAAAGACAATGCTATCCTTATGGTGTTAGTATAACGATTAGTAACAGTAAGGTGGATAGTAGAAATACTTGATCAATATAGAGTATACGAATGGCATATGTTAAAAATATTGTAATATAAATGATATCGATAACATTTAAGAGGATATGACTGATAATTTCTCTTTGTATATTTATTGATTTACAATGGCTGATTGATTTGCATGTGTTCAGTATCATCGTATAATTTATCACAGAACAAGTAGCTCTTCTATGATTTGCTTAAAGATATTTTTATGACTTAACTTCTGTAGACGCAGAGTGAAATGTAGCATGTACACAGTTTCATTTTCATTCCAAGGGTTGATATGCCTTTTGTTTTTATTTGTTCTTTGCTTGTATGTTATTAAGATCGATCTTAAACGACTATGCAGAAGCCGCAGTTAAGCCATTGTGAAACCTTTTATGATTAGAACAAGCAGAATGAATTCAATTTTCTCATGATAGACAATAAGCTCCTCATTTATATAATTTTTAAGGGAAGCTTTTGCTTTGCTGAGGACTAATAGAGATGGTAAAATAGTAGCAGAACACTGTATAGCAAATATTAGAAAAAACAAAGGAAATCCTAAAATGATGTATAAATAAGTAGATAAACTGAAGCACAGACAACAAGACGATTAAGAAACCTCAATAGAAATGTTGATTATATCCACGGATTCGATATCCTCTTCAGAGAAGGGCAAATCCTTGAACAATCAATTCATCGGCAATAACCTGATTAGCAGCCTGAGAAGGATGAACACTGTCCCAGAATACATACTGAGAGGCATTGGAGCATGTTCCAGGTGACTTTGGATTGCATAGAAAGACCGTTGTCTCTACAGTTCCTGTTCCACAGCAACCTCTTGTTGCTTCCGCGAAGCCTAGCAAAACATGGAAGGCATCAATTAACATTAATTAGAAGGGCATAAGAGCTAAGGCAATGCTTGTATCATGTTTCAATTGACCAACTAAATGGGTTCCTGAGTTTGTGCATTACCAGATTTAGAAGGGGACTGGACAAGGCCATAGATTGGCTTGAAAATATCGAAAATCACAATTTTCAGATCAGGAAGTTGCTTTTGGAGATTTGTTGCTGCAGAGCTGACCTTCTTGTTAAATTGTTGAGCATCAGTATTGATTCTAGAGACACAGCCTCTCTCGTGATATCCAAATAAAGTTCTAGCTGCTGGAAGGCAACCCAATGGTGGCAATGAAGTCACTCCAAATTTCCTTGCTCCCAATCCATATAGGTTCTTTACCACAAAGCAGCCAAAATCCATTATCAGTTTCAACTTTTTCTAAGAAGTCAACAGTTTAACTTGGAAAAATTAACGGAAACAGAAGTAAAGATGGCAAGACACCTTAATAAAACTTGAGAATATATTGACAAGCATTGAGCTATACTGTTCAGGAGTGTAGACTTTGTTAAGTAAAGGATTGACATAGTAATTCTGAAGAAAGTCACCACTCCCAGCACCCACAATGTATATTGCATCCTGGATTATGGAAGCTGATTGTTTGCTACCAGCTACCTTTGCTAGCTTACTCTGGTACTCTTTATAGTACTGCAACTGCTGAGTCAATGAAATTGCATGCTGCAACACAAAGAACAGTTGTTTAGAGGCAAGGAACTTTGTAAATTAAACAAGATCAATAAATAATTCTTACATTTAAGTAGGATGTCCTGTCATCATAACCAGATCCAGCTGAAGCAAAGTTGGCTCCAATGAGGAGGTTTTTTCCTGTAGCCTGTGGGCTAAGATATGCAGGCGCATAAGTCTTAAAGCCTAGGGTATCAGCTGCAAAAAGAAATTCAAACAAAGAAAAGACAACTTACATATAACATTACTTGAGAATCCAGTATTCTTCAGAGGTGTTTTTACTTACCAGTGAAGTCAGTGGCTAATTTCCCATTGCAAAATCTTCCTGTCGGTTGATGATTGATAAAGTCCCTTCCATAAGGAGGGTAGTTGGCCTTGAAAAGGGTGGGAAGATAGTTGTTGTTTCCAACATCTACAGCAGAATCACCAAATGTTATGATTGCAGGAACAAGTGGTGCTGCCTCCTGTGCATACACTTTGCTTGCAAGTGCAAACGCAAGCACCAAAAACAGAACTGTGCAACACAAATTCATTGTCGTTAAGCTGGCTTTGTCTTTGAGTTTTTTGCTGTGAATTGGAAACTTATAATAGAAAGGTCAATGAATTATTTAAGGTATGCCTTAAAGGAAGAGGATAGAAGTTGAGAGTGGAGTTAATAAATGAGAGTAGTTCAAGTCACTGCCTGAACATTGAAGGCTTGCATATCCACTTCGTGTGTAAATTTAACCAACATCCAAGCATGTGCTCCGTATTTTGTTTTGTTTTTTTCCTTTTCAGATTTTTTCATGCTCAGACAATGTATAGAAACCACATTAATGATTTCTCCTGAATGTAGGTGATGAGGGGGGCTCGGTAGTTGAGATGAATAAATAGATGGTGGTATTATGAGTTGGAGCCATGAGAAAGTTGCATGTGCTTCAGTTAATATGCTGTTGCCACATTGCTTCTGACATCTTACTAGTTGCTCAGATATAGTAGTGCCTATCTTTACTGAATAACGTTTTTAAAATGTGCATCATCATCAATGTTCATATGTGATATTCCATATATTACAACTATAAATTTCCATTCCCACACCGGTTTCTGCAAATCTTGCAGGTCAGAAGTCAAGTCCAGAACCGAAAAGGGGTTCAATTTGTTATGTATAGATCATCATTTCTACTCTAATCTAGCAGTAATGTGGTCCAAGGCTTTTTCTAATCAATATAATGTTAATGCAAAAAATAAAACTGCTTGATTGGCCTGTGCATTATAGTTGGGGTTTACTTTTCTACGATTAATGAATTTGCAGTCTCAAAAAGTAGAGAAAATAAACATTGTTTGGTTTATGGGCCAAATTGAAAAGGACAAATCTGATTCAGTCCATGCTTAGCTGGTTCAGTTTCTATTTTCACTGGCCAATCCTGCTGAAGTACGCACAATAGGCTCAGTTAGGTAACCAGAACTCTAGGTGCATCTATAATCCAATGTCAAATGAATCCTAAATAAATGTGGTAGTACAAACTCCGAATTGACATTTGTTTACCAACACGTTGTCTGTTTTGCTTTCAAATTTAGCAGAAGCACAATATTTACAAATGGCCTTTATTCAACCAAGAAAAAAGCTTCCAATGTGTAATGCATTCACAAATTTTTCCTTCTACCTTGCTTCAGGACCCAGTTCTGTTTCAAGATCCACAGGACTTATGTCAACTGAACTGCTTAAACTCAGCATTTGGCTTTTTGTTCTCTGAATTTGTTCACGGGCGGTTTCCATTTCCAGGCACTCTTTTAGTTCTGTCACCACATGGCTCATAGTTGGCCTTTGGAGGGAGATTGATGGCACACATTCCATTGCAGTCTCAACAGCTTTCCATACGGAATTAGTGTCAAAATTTGCTTCCAGTCTAGGATCAATGATGCTTCTGACATCCCCTCTTTCAAGAAATGGACACACCCTATGAACTATATGAGTGTTATTATATCCTCTTATTACAGCAGGCAGGCCAGTGATTAGTTCTAATAGAACAATTCCAAAGCTATAAACATCACTTTTCTCGGTTAGCCAATTCGATGCACAATACCTGCAAAGGATATCAAATTAAAAAAATTTCACATAAGAAGCCTCTGGCTACATAACATGCAAGTTCGGCTTTTGAAAATTAGATTGACTTACTCTGGATCAAGGTAACCGACTGTGCCAACAACTGATGTCGATATATGACTTTCACTTTCAATTGGGAAAGTTTTCGAGAATCCAAAATCTGCCAATTTTGCCTGCATTTTTTCATTCAACAAAATGTTGGCAGTCTTCACGTCTCTGTGAATTATAGGCGGCTTGCAGCCATGATGCAAGTACTCTAGTCCTGTAAATTTCATTGCAGAATATGTTAGCTTGGCTGTGCCTGATGAAAATTAGAGAGATCAAATTTATTAAATGGTTAATCTGTTTCCTTCACCTTGTGCTGCATCAACTGCAATTTGAAGTCTCTCTTTCCAACTCAATGCTTCTTTTGTTTTATCTGAAGGAGGGGAAAAAAACATGTAAAACATGCTAGACATTTCTCATTTTGATGTGTCCTTTATAGAAACATGAAGATTGACTAAGAAAATACCAAATAGATATTGCTCCAAGTTCCCATATGGCATGTACTCGTAGACGATTCCAAAGTTTCCACCATCGTTGCAATATCCAACAAGAGAAGCTAAGTTTCTATGATGAACTCTCATCAAGAGCTGTGCCTGTATAAACCAAAATGACAAACTCTAAATAACTAAACTTGTTTGGGAAATAAAGAGCACACCTGCTCAGAGTCGAGCCGGCAAAAAACAAGAACACTAATTACCAATGTAAAGGCACTCCTGCTTGAGATTAAGCTGGCCAAAAACAGGAATTTTTATTCTACTAGAAACTAAGATAAGCAAGAGCAGGAACATTCATTGTCAGCCAAGCAAGCTCTCATCGTATTATAGGCGGCACCAAAAGTAGGTATAAACTAGTTCTCAAGCAAAACTTAAGTGTGGCAGCCTGGGAATCGGTTAAATGACTCTCTCTGAGAATGGGGGTGTAACTCACACACACAATTAATTCTTATTATGATAGCCAAATAACTGTCTTAAAAAGGACGAGTATGTGGAAAGTTAAGAACATTGATTATGGAAATAACGGTGAGGGAGAAGCAACAAACGCGAGGAATAAAAGATCCAGATAAATATCTCAGAAAAAAATAAAAAAAGGATTGGACCTTTGCTACACAAAAAATCAGAAAAAGAAATCACGCAGAAGAAAAAGGAAGTGAGCCTCTATATTGTTTTTTATTTGTTAAAAGAAAATTCCTAAAAATGAAACCTGATCACTGAGTTGAGCGTCGGGGGGTCTTCGCAGGAAAAAAATCCGGCGATCTCTAACATTTTTCTATGAGTGCAAGTAAGATGACACCACTCACTTCTAAAATCAAAGAAATTCGAGTGTTAGCTAGAGAATCTGCTCGAGGGAAAAGCGATCAGATCTCAGCTTCAACATAACTAAAATTTATGTTAGGGATAAACTTTTATAGTAATCAATCAATTATACCTCAGTTCGGAATTGCTTAGTCCCTTGAGCTGATGATGCAGAGAGCATTTTGATGGCAACTTCAGAACCATCAACCAAGTAGCCATGGTAAACTGTTCCAAACCCTCCTTTTCCAAGAATTCTGTCGAAGTTATTAGTGATATTCACAATCTCAGAGTATGTAAACTCTTGATTATCTGATTTTAAAGACCCTTCTTTCTTTGGGTGAGAATTATGGACATTCAGCCTTGCAGCTATGAATCAAAGTGCAGCTTATGGTTAGCATTTGGTCTACTAAGAAAAATTCATGGGATTTAAAGCTGAAATTTATATACCTCGTTTTCGGTTATAGGTCCAGAAAATAAACAGTGCAATTAAAATAACTAGTAATGACACACTGGCAGCAACTACTGGAATCACAATGTTTCTCTTTTCCTTTATGCATGGAGCTGACGAACAAAGATCTGGGTTTCTGCCAATGCTGTTATTGGATAAATTGTTCTCAGAGAAAAACAATGGAGTTGGAGAAATGGGAAAGAAGCTGATTTTGTTAACAGGATATAAAAAATATTATCATTCTCCATGGCAAAATAAAATGCAAACCTCAATAAGAGTGTTCCATTCTCTGACTTTGCCATGAGAGATGTGGGAACTGAACCGGAGAGTTTGTTTCCTTCCAAGTTCCTGTAAATACGTACTCAATTCAGATGATCCTGTTTTCCATGAAATCAATATCAAGGTATGCCATTAAAGTTCAATAACATACAGAACTCTCAAGTGAGGTAGTTGTGAGAGAAATTCTGGAACTGATCCGGTCAAGCTGTTGTTCGATAAGTCCCTTGAGAAAAGCAATCGTCAGATTAGGACCTTTTGCAAGTAATTTTGAAATAAGACGATAAATGATCACTTTGTACTTGGCTTATGCTTACAGATTCTCTAGTGACTTTAGATTGGACAGTGAAGGATATATCTTGCCTGTCAATCCTTCTGACGCTAGACTCCTGCAGATAATTCATGAACATATTTCTGTAAGTTTTTATAGCTAATCAAACTAATCTAGTCTTACATGTAATTTTTCAAAGCACTAGGCACAAGCACTCACAAAGAGATAATTTTTGGGGGGTTGTAACCGTTGTAGCTGCAATTCAGGCCATCCCAAGAATATTTTGGAGAACATGGATCTCCTTGCCAGCCTTCACCCACTTTATAGTTCAACTTGATGTCCATGATTGCATTGACTGATATTTTTTGAAAGAAAGATCAGTATCAAAATATAGCTTATACTTTAGCATTTTGCGTACAACAGAAACATAAAAGCATAGCAAGAACATACCATCTTCTTGGTTCGTTGGTGCTTGCAAGGTATCTCGCAGAATATATATTTCCATTGCGTTTAGAATGGGAGGCAGGGTGGAATTTGATGTTTTACACAAAGCGAATCTGAGCTTGCTTCCTCTCATTGGCTGTGTTCTAAGTATAGTTGTTGAACGTAGGTACTTAGGAACAACTGACTTCTCCCACAAGTTACCATTCAGTTTTATGCTGAATTCTCTATACTGGTTCCCTCGGAGTCTTTCAAGTTCAGCAAAGTGCATGTACACATAGAACTGTAACGTTGGATCACCAATTTCAAAGTCAAATTCCAATGAATCATTAACGTTCATTGGCTTGACAGCAGTTTTCATAACAGTTGATGGCAGTCTATACTCAGATTCAACCAGGGAATCAATGGTGAATGAGGTATTGATTGATGCAGAACCATGGTAAGGAAACCACATTCGATCATAGTTATCATCTTTATACCTGAGTGAAAGTTTGTTACTTGGAACAGAACTTATGATATCTAATCAACCCAGATAAACATATAAAAATTTATCTAGTAGACTCATATTTAGAAATACAATCAGTTGGTACCTGATTATCTGATTGGTTGTTGAACCAACATCAAGGCGCCGGTATAACACCAAGGCTCCAGATTGAGTTCTGTAAGTGGTATTACGGAAATGCCTTAGCTCTAATGCTGAAATGAAAGGAGTTCCTTTACCGGTGTTGAGGAGACAAACGTTAATTTCATCCATTAAGGCTGAATGTATAATCTCTTTAATTACAACATGAGATGCATTGTCGAACTTTACACCGTCCCATCGGTTAACTCCAATGTATAGATCAAATTCAGGCAGCTTGTCTTCGTAATCATAATCCCCATACATGAAAGAAGCCCTTATCAAGTAGATTGTTTCTTTGCCTTCTGGAGGTCTAAGTGAGTAACAATTTCTATTTCCTTCAGGGAAACTTCTGACAGTTGCATAAGAGTCTTGAAGATTTGCAGACATGAACTTTGAAGAAATGTTCTTATTCACTCCACTTTTGATAAATTCTACATCCGATTTGTAACATATGAACGTTTTTTTATCAGGGTACATGAAATCTCCCGGTATTCCACAATCTATGCTTATAGATCCTACAATAAGTTACATAAACCAACAAAATTTTAAGAAAAATTAATCGTTCAGTTATTGTAAAATTTGATTGTAATTACATTCACAAATTGCAGACATTCAAGTACTGACCTCCTATGTCATCTAGTTTCCTTCTAGCATGTTTGTGACCGACGAACTTCTCATTCTTGCCAGACGATGTAGCATCAGAAGCCAAAACTATTGGCTTTTCAATACAAGCACAAATGGCAAAGAATGATATGAACATAAACCTCATCATTGAATCAAAAGCCCTCTACATTTTGAAGCCATTTCTTCCCTTTTAAGGTGACCATTAATGGAGTCTTGTGCATTATTTATAAAGTGATTACGGAGTACAGCATACTGGAAAGGGCCTATACACAACTTGTTTCAGTAGCTCTGCACTTGGTTATTTCAGTCTTCAGTGGCATCTTTAAGGCCATGTAGTGATTGATAGTATACATAGTCAGTAAATGCGTGTCCGGGTGTTTAGAATTTGTAAGCAAGTGTTCATCTTTAATGCTACAGCTAACTTTTGGCCTCCGCGGTCCCAATTTTTTATCAAATATCTTTTTTCAATTAATATGACATTGGATGCAATCAATAGCGTGGAAAATTTGAGTTGGCAGTCCCAAAAGAGATGATAACGGCATGATTTACACAATCCGTAATCAAATAGTGAGATATTTTAGTGGATATGACATGAATTGTTTTTCTGACTTGAGCCTTATTTAAGTAAACAACAGGACTGTAATTTTTAATACATTCAAGCACATCAAATTATTCAAGTTAATAACAGGACACAATATCATCATGAACAAGTATATACACATTATGGAGAGCCATTTTGGAACGGAGAATCAGCTGGTGACATAGTGCAGCGGCAGGGCCAACACACTCAATCTGGACAGTATTTGGGTCCCAATTTCCCACTTCTTGAGCACCTGCGGCAAGAACACATCAACCTGAGAAGGTTATAATAATCAACACAAGGCAATTTAGCATCTGTAGGCATATGAGCTTACCACGAGTAGTACTAAAATTGAGAAGCCTTGCATGGCAGCAATGGAGACAATTCCGTGTCCACGACAATGAGGAGGAGGGTCAGCAGCAGAGACATTGGAGTTTTCTTGCCATTGCTTTCAATTAAGCAAGTAATAATGGTTTAGCTTATCACCGCATATACATATTTTGAGCACATTTATATATATATATGAAGAGTAGTTTGATATGTAAAATATTATTAATATTACACACTGATGCAGTAGAATATTAATTTTACTAATTATGAAATTTATTATTTATGCTTGATATTTACATAAATTAAAATTAACTGGTGTCGTATCTAATTAATAGCAAGAGTGTGTCTAAGGCCAACATTTGGTGTCGGTTGAGCCCAACAACGTACTTCAAGCGTGCTAGAGACATTTAGCGGGAGAAATGTTTTTTAAAAAATAAAGATAATTAATAAGCCCAAAGCCTTAAGAATAAGGACCAATTTGAGATTACGGTAACTGATTAAATAAGTTATTTCTACTGTGCGGATGAAGTAAGATATTAATAAAAAAAATAGCTTAGTATTTGGTAAATTGTGTTGTTGCGGTTGCTATGATTTTGAAAAGTAGAGTGTATGCATTTGATAAATTTTGTTACAAAAGTATTGTTTTATTATATAATGAATAAAATAAACATAAGTTTAAATTGCATTTTATTTTAAAGTATGTTTAATAAAATATAATACACTTTATTGCTACACAAAATATGATAAAAAAAATCATACTTATACATAATTTAAATAAAATAAAAGGTAGTATTTATTACATTAATATTAAGTTGATATTGAAGATAACATATAGTAGTTGTATCTATAATTTAATTATGGTGGTAATACATTTTTTTTTTAAAGAAAAGGGGGGCGGGCAAGCCCAAATACAATTTTAACTCCCCCTTTCGACCCCCAAGAATCGAACCCGGGCTGCCACGACTCTACGGCGAGCATGGTGACCAACCCGACCATGCCCTTGGGGGCAATTGTGGTGGTAATATGATATCTAGTGATTTATATATTAGTGTTTATGAAAAAGTAAGATATAATTATCTTTTTATTAAAATATTAAGGTCATAATAGAAATTTTAAAAAAATATAATGATTTATTTAATAAGTTACTTACAAAAAAAACTACTCACTTACTTTTAAAAGCTACTGTTAAAATAGAAAAAATTATGAAATTTACTAAACACTATTTTTGTCAAAAATTATGAAATAAAAAACTTATTAAATTTTAATATCAATCTCAAATAAAGCTTAAAAGAGATTATCTTTTTTTTTTTCAATTGTCCAAGCCACTACACAATTGATTAATTTCAGTGTGAAATTAATTGGATGAGAATGCGAATAATGTGGGTTTATATGCTGGCTCGTTCCTTTTAAATCTCTCTCTTGAAACTCGAGGACTATTTTTAAATTTGGAATTATTTCCAATTCATAACATTAATTTTATTGTTAAATTTTTCATCTCTCAAAAACTCTTTTACTTACCAAAAACTTTGCATTATATAGAATATACATGTTTTAGACTAAGAGTCTTGATCTTGAAGGGATAAAATCAGGTTTTTCAATTTTTCAATTAAAACCTTTTTAGGATCGATCTCATACAATATATAAGAATTAAGTAATCTAGAAATTCATACCTTAATGTTTTAAGAAAATGAACAATTGAGAGTTGTAGATCCGTCTCCAAACAATCTTTCAGGTTATGACTCAAGATTGATCAACATTGGATGTGTGGGTATCTGTTTCACTACTCCCAATTGCAACTGGCTTCTATTAGATGTCTTCTGTATTTTTCTTAAAAGTCCTGAGATTCTCTTATGAAAAACCCTAGTATGTGAGGATTATGATTCCTATTTAAAATAAGATTCATCTTTTAATTTAAATATTTAAATTAAATACTATCTCTCCATTTACGTAAAATGAGAGAGAATGTGTAACTAACTAGGGGACTACCTTGTAAAATATCACAAGCTCTCTTTCACACTTGAATATAACATACTAGGGCTTTACAAATATTATAATTATGATTTTCATCTAATATTCTAGTTTTTCTTACTTTTGGGTGCAGTGACGGTGTTGTCAATTAAATGAGCTAACTTGAGGATCATTTAGGAACATACAATAGTGGCTACAATAATTAAATTTGTAATTAAACAAATATAATTATTTAATTCTAATTCTACTCTACTATAAGATTGGAACTGACCTCTATAATTGTATGCTCAAATAATAATTCGCCCAAGCCATATTGATTTCTTTACTGTACAATCATTTGTACGACATCGTTAATTTAAATTGATATCTCAACTATCCAATCAATTTAATTACATCTTGTTCCTTGATACTTACTTGTTTTCTCTAATAATCATTTTCAACATACTTATTTATGTTGAGACACTCTCGCCAGAGAATTCTATAATCAAGTACTGAAAATCCAAGTACTGAAAACCCATCAAGAGATGTGTCGTACAAATTCTATATTATTAATCTATAATTTCAACATTTGTAATTGCTCTCACTAAGATACTGGGTAATCTTGACTACATATGTATGTCGTGCCCATTGGTAACTCAGATGAGATAACAACTACAATCACGAAATTTTAACTAACTCAAGATTAAGATTACAGTAAATCAATGCCTATGAGATTTAATAAGTCTGATAGTTATTACTAGGTTAATTAAATCTCATATGTGATCCAGTTCAATGTAGTCATACTACATCAATAAATTCATACATGATTAAGACAAATCATTCAATGAATTTATTGCAGTCTATACCAAAATAAAGTGCCCAACTTTATTCATCAACTGCGAACTTAATTTATTTAATCATAAGATAACTTGTATTTATGTCTTCTACAAATGCACATAATGATTGCATAAATACATATAATATGATTAAATGGACTTTACTCAAAATATTAATGCAATTTAAGATATCTGAATAAATACATCAAATATTTTATTAATTAGAAAATCAATATGCTTTGAAAAGCATATAATCCCAACAATCTCCCACTAGCTCTCAAAGCATATTTGGCATATTGCACATACTTGTAGGACTATAAGTGTATGTGATAACCTTTATACACTATTCTTATATGAGATGATACTTTCTCTCAATGTGTTTTTGTTTCTTGTGGTTTTTTGGCACTTTTGATTGGGTCACTGTACCACTATTATCACAAAATAATCTAAGTGGTGAAGTTGCAGCAGATATCATCTCAAGATTTTAAAGGAACTTGCGGAGCTATAGAGCTACTTTTGTAACTTTAGATGTAGCCACATATTCAGCTTCTATTATGGAGTCTGCGATATACGATTGTTTTATGCTCCTCCAACTAATAGCTCCACTTCCTAATGTAAACACATAGACAGAAGTAGACTTTCTAGAATCCTTATCTGACATAAATTCAGAATTAGTATAACCCACTGGAGTAAGGACATCATTAGAATACACAAACATATAGTCCTTAGTTCTTTCTAGATATTTTATTATGTGCTTGACAGCAGTCTAGTGTTCAGGTCCATGATTAGATTGATAGCTGCTAACCATCCCAACCGCAAAACATATATCTGGTCTAGTGCAAAGCATGACATACATAAAACTTCCCACAACTTTCGCATAGGGAACTCGTCTCATTTCTTCTATCTCCTCAGATGTTTTAAGTGATTGATTCTTAGAGAATGAAATTCCATGTCTGAATGGTAACAAACCAGTCTTGAAATTTTTTATACTAAATCTAGCTCATATCTTATCGATATAGACCATTTGAGATAAAGCTATCGTTTTATTCTTCCGGTCTCATAGTAACTTGATACCAAGAATATAAATAACTTCTCCCAGATCTTTCATCTCAAATTGTTTTGCTAGCCAACTCTTTATTGTAATCATTACTCTACATCATTTCTGATAAGGAAAATATCATCTACATAAAGAATTAGAAAGGTTATAGATTTTTCCCTGAATTTTCTTGTACACACATGGTTCATCAATATTCTGAATGAATCTAAACGATTTTATCGCTTGATCAAATTTGATGTTCCATAATCAGGATACTTGTTTCAATCCATAGATGGATCTCTACAACTTGTATACCAAGTGTTCTTGGCCTGTTTATATAAATCCATCTGATTGCTGCATAAAGATGTCTTCTTCAAGATACCTATTAAGAAAGGCTGTCTTTACATCCATTCGCGAAATTTCGAATCTAGAACTGCAGCAATAGAGAGCAGAATTCTGATGGATTTATGCATAGCAACCGGAGAAAAAGTTTCCTCATAATCGATTCCCTCTTTTTGAGTGAACCTTTGGCTACTAATCTTCCTTTAAATGTTTCCATCCTTCTGTTAACTCATCTTTTCCTCTTATAGATCCACTTGCAACTAATGGGTTTTACCCTATTTGGTGTCTCTATAAGTTCCCAGACTTTATTGGAATACATATATTGCATTTCTTGATTCATAGCCCTTTTCCAATATTCAATATCACTATCTATTAGAGCTTTATTGTATCTAGTGGGATCTTATATATGTTCATTTGAGATAGCCGTATAGGTTTCTCCCAATAACATGTATCTCGTTTGGTAATCTAGTTACCCTCCTACTACGATGAGATTCTAAAAGTAATGATTTATTCAGGGATAATCATTTGTTAATCATTCTTACTCTTTTCTATGTTTATTATAGAAAACTGAGCATCAATATGATCTCTTTATGATTTCTCTAGATTTACCTTATTCTTAGTCATTTATATAGTCTTCCTCAAGAAAAGTATAGTGTATGTTTACAAATACATTCCTTTCTTGAAGTCTATACTTTAAACTTTCCTTTACTCCTTTAGAATACCTAAAACATGCAAACTTTTAAACATGAATCCGTCTTTTCTGCCTATAATTTTAGTATAAATACTAGTGAATTTCCAACTACAAATGTGCCACAAATTAAGTTTGTGACATTTCTATAATTCCATGGAGTATTAGGTACCGATATAGATGAAACTAGTTTCAATAGTCTATCTAATTTCAAATATTGATATCTAGAATAAAAAAAGATAAATGATAAATTACTAAGCATATATCTTGTTTTATCCAAAAGAATCTTGTTTCTCCATATAATGACATTATTATATCACAATGTTCATTATATATGGGAGTCTATCATATTTTACAACCAAATGGACTTTGAATTCTCTATAGAGATATTCTTTACTTCGATCAGATTGAAGCTCTTTTATGTTCATGTCCAATTGCTTCTTTGTCTTATCCATGTACCCTTTTGAATTTCAAAAGCCACGGAATCATAACGCATTTCGAAAAATATAAATGCGATGAATATTCATCAATAAAATTGATTGAATACTCATAACCTCTTCTAACATGTAAACTAATCAGTCTACATACATTTGTATGCACTAATCTATACAATATTATGCTTTCTTTTAGCTCAAAAGGAATTATCTTATCATATTACTGTGCTAAGTAAGATTTGTAGAGTGTCAATAATCAACCTCAATAGGTCAGGAAAGACCTATTATTAATCATTCTCATGAAATCTTATTATAATTTATATGACTTAGGCATAAATATTAGAGGTGCTATTGGTTTAGAAGAAACATTTCTTTTCTTAGATAGATGCATATACTCTTTATCATTATATCTTGTTTTGAATAGATCAATAGATTTATATGATATTAATTGTCTTTGTAAAGTACCAAAATAAGTTATTAACAGAGGATCCAAAAATAATTGTGCACTCTTGTTTATAAAAACAAGCCACCGAAATTAAATTCCTCTAATGTTTGGAACATAAGGATAAATATCAAAACTTCAAATCTCATAAAATTGACCTAGTCTTCTCAGCTGATATAAACTAGTATCATTCTCTACTGCAGTTCAAAGCTTTCTTTACTTAATCTCTTGGTTTCCTGAAAACCAAATAAATGAATTTACAAATAAAATTAATTATCTCAGAACTCACTATTGCATTAATCAATAGAAACTGAACTAATTAGGAAGCTTAAAGATTTCCTATACCTGATTTTAATAATCTTAGGAAAATCTTTCTTCCGATGACCCTTCTGTCCACACTTAAAGCACTTGCCTTTCGACTTGCTATCTTTTCTGATTGACAGGTTTCTTGAGCCAATTCTCTTTTGCCTACCCTTGCCTTTCGACTTATGCCTTAAAGAGGATTATTGTTTAAGAAGTTATTTGCTATGATAATATTCTTCTATAGCATGTAGTTCATACATCAATTGAATTAAGGTCATATCTTTATTGCTTAAGATATAGTTGACCTTAAACTCTCTAAATGTATCAGGTAAAGATTCAATCATCATGATAATCTTTGTTTTATCATCGATCTCAACACCATGAATCTCAACTTCATTCAAATAGTCCATCATTTTGAGGACATAATCATGAACTCTTGTACCATTTTCCATCTTGGTGTCAGTGACACGTTTTAATGCTGCTTCTTTGGCAGAATCAGTACTCTGCCCAAACATCTGGTGGAGACTAGCCAATATTTCAGTGGTTGTTTCCATGCTCCAAAGTTTGTTCTGCAGTTCCATAGAAATCAAAGCCAATAAATAGAGCTTAGCCATTTTGTTAGTTTCGCACCATTTCTCATAAGACTCCCTCTGATTTCTGTAATCGTATAATGTTGGTTCTGAAGGATATTGTTGGGTCAGAACATATTTGCAGTCTTTAGCAATGAGAATATTAAATAGATTGCGGTTCCAATCTAAGTAATTTTCACCAGTGAGTTCATTTTTAACCAGGATTATTAATAATGGGTTGATGGAAGATATTTTCTGGAAAATAAAATATATATGCATAAATACATTGATATAACATTCACAATAAAATTCTAAAATGCAAAAAACCATAAATGTATTTTATTTTATTATAACGATAATCTAGTACTACTTTAGCAAGCTATTCGTTGGGGAAGACACTTACTAAATCCAATTAACCATTAGATTATTTACTTTCATGTCGTAACATGATAAATAACTATAGTTATCTTTTAGGGCCAAAATTTTTGTTAACAAAGCTTCGTTAGGAAGGTTAATAATAAATTTTGTTGAGTGTATGACCATTGTTTTAATCTACGTATTTCTCATATCATGCAGCCACCGTTAGGGTGATCAACAGATTGAAAAATATTTCGATCTTATCTTTAAAGAAGTTCATCAAATAAAATGTCTAATATATATACCCTCTATAAGGAGCATCATCATATCATAAAGTCGAGGTATATATATAATTTTATTATTGAACTAACAATGGAGCCCGTGGAAAAATTATCTTGAATCTTCCCTCTCCCACTTAAAATTTTATAGTTGATTTTTCATTTTAAAAAATATATATATTGTTAATTGCATGCTTCCTATAATATTATCTATGTGATATCTTATATTATCAAGCATTTGCAAATTTCAACCAATATACATGAATTCATTTTATATGAATGGCATATATTATTATGCATGGAGTGGCACTACCTATTTTATATGACATGTTAACATCCAAAACATAGCATATAGAAAAATAATTAAATAATCTCAATTAATGGTTTTCCTAAAATAATAAAAATAAAAAATATTAACCCTAAGCCTAATCTTCATTGGTATTCTTGTCAATATCTTCTTCCATTGGATTATCTTTGTTGATGGACTTAGCTAATATAGGCTTTAAATTTATTACTAGTCCAAATTTTTAATTTTATTATTAGTCCAAATTTTTAATTTTAAAGAAAATAAAATAAAATTTTTGAATAAAACTTTTGGACAAAAAATAAACCTAATTTGTTAAACTATATCCATGCATTTTAATCCATTAAGCCCAAATTTGATTGGACTTAAAACTAGGATTTACCAAGCCCAAAACTGCTTTTGGACTTAAATGCATAATAGTATACTAATTTTACCCATTCTGAAAATATTATAGAAATTAGGGATTTTAGTGATAATTACCACTCAAAAACCCTAATCTCATATTTTTCTCCAGCCACCATCACCAAAAACCCAGAGGTTCTGTTCGCTGTCTTTTCTCTGGTGAGCTCTCGCCACTATCAGGCCAGAAATGTGCCACCTGCCAGCTGCTACCTTCTGCCGCGTGAGCTGCATCCTCTCACTGCAGCGCGCGGGCCTGCTGTCGTGAGCTGTTTGGACTTAAATGCATAATAGTATACTAATTTTATCCATTTTGAAAATATTATAGAAATTAGGGATTTTAGTGATAATTACCACTCAAAAACCCTAATCTCATATTTTTCTCCAGCCACCATCACCAAAACCCGGAGGTTCTATTCACTGTCTTTTCTCCGGTGAGTCTCGCCACTATCGAGCCGAAATGTGCCACTGCCACTGCTACCTTCCGCGCGTGAGTGCATCCTCTCCACTGCAGTCGCAGGCTCGCTGTCGTGGGAGCTGTTTGGACTTAAATGCATAATAGTATACTAATTTTACCCATTCTGAAAATATTATAGAAATTAGGGGTTTTAGTGATAATTACCACTCAAAAAACCCTAATCTCATATTTTTCTCCAACCACCATCACCAAAAACCCAGAGGTTCCGTTCGCTGTCTTTTCTCTGGTGAGCTCTCGCCACTATCAGGCTAGAAATGTGCTACCGCCACTGCCACTCACTGCGTGAGTTGCATCCTCTCACTGCTGCAGCTGCTGTCATGGGCTGCGTCAGCTCACTGCAGTGAGCGCAGCTCGCTGCGAGCACAGCTGACTGTTGCTCCTAGTGTTGCTGGCTCCGTGCGCTGTGGTTCTTGCTTGGCATCTGTCCCTTTTTTTTATTTTACAAATTACAATCCCTAATGACTTACAAAAATTTTAAAACATAAAATTAAATCAAAAGGGAAACATAGTGATAATAGACCATCCCTTTCGTCAGAAATCCAAAACAAAAATATAAACAAATTTCTAACCATGAATTGAGACAATCCAAGCATGCTTTATTCATTTATTAACAAATAATATATATCTAAATAATTTGTGCCACTCTAATAAATAATTAATAAGATAGATTTCTTTCGAAATTTTTATATATGATTATGAGATGGCTCTGATACCAATTGAAGGGATAAAATCAGGTTTTTCAATTTTTGAATTAAAACCTTTTATGACCGATCTCATACAACATATAAGAATTAAGTAATTTAGAAATCCGTACCTTGATGTTTTAAGAAATGAACAATTGAGAGTAAACAATCTTTCAGGTTATGACTCAAGATTGATCAACACTAGATGTGTGAGCGTCTGTTTCACCACTCCCAATTGCAACTGGCTTCTATTGGATGTCTTCTGTATTTTTCTTAAAAATCCTGAGATTCTCTTTTCTTCCTCTTTTTTTGTCTTAAGATAATAATGCCCATTTTATAATATCTTATGAAAAACCCTAATATGTTAGGATTATAATTCCTATTTAAAATAAGATTCATCTTTTAATTTAAATATTTAAATTAAATATTATCTCTTCATTTACGTAAAAGGGGAGAGAATGTGTAACTAACTATGGGACCACCTTGTAAAATATCACAAGCCCCATTTTATACTTGAATATAATATATTAGGCCTTAACAAATATTATAATTATGATTTTCATCTAATATGTCAGTTTTTCTTGTTTTTGCGTGCAGCGATGGTGTTGTCAATTAAATGAGCTAATCCAGGGATCATTTGGGAACATACAATAGTGGCTACAATAATTAAATTTGTAATTAAACAAATATAATTATTTAATTCTAATTCTACTCCACTATAAGATTGAAACTGACCTACATAATTGTATACTCGAATAATAATTTGTCCAAGCCACATTGATTTCTTTACTGCACAATCCTTTGTACCACATCTTTAATTTAAATTAATATCTCAACTGTCCAATCAATTTAATTACATCTTGCTCCTTGATACTTACTGGTTTTCTCTAATGATCATTTTCAACATACTTATTTATGTTGAGACACTCTGGCCAAATGATTCTATGATCAAGTACTGAAAACCCATCAAGAGATGTGTCGTACAAATTCTATATTGTTAATTTATAATTTCAATATTTATAATTACTCTCCCTAAAATACTGGGTAATCTTGACTACATGTGTATGTCGTGCCCATTGGTAACTCAAATGAAATAACTACAATCATGAAATTGTAACTAACTCAAGATTAAGATTACAGTAAATCAATGCCTATGAGATTTAATAAGTCTGACAGTTATTACTAGGTTAATTAAATCTCATATGTGATCCAGTTCAATGTAGTCATACTACATCAATAAATTCATACATGATTAAGACAAATCACTCAATAAATTTATTACAGTCTATACCTAAATAAAGTGCTCAACTTTATTCATCGACTGCAAACTTAATTTATTTAATCATAAGATAACTTATATTTATGTTTTCTGTAAATCTACACGATGATTTCATAAATACATATAATATGATTAAATGGACTTTACTCAAAATATTAATACAATTAAAAATATCTGAATAAATACTTCAAATATTTTATTCATTAGAAAATTAATATAATTTGAAGAGTATATAATCCCAACGCATCTAGTGTATGACCACACACACGGTGGGTGTTTATTAACAGAGCTATGGGCCTTGTAACATAACTCCACCAATGATAAATCACACACAAAGTAGAGCATTGAATGCTTTATACTAAATATTCTAAGGTCACACACACTCACACGTATATATTGCTGATTAGTTCCTATACTGTTTCTTTTAAGGATCCACGTGGCATTGCCATTGCCATCTCCTAAAATTTAAAGAATTATTTGTAATATTCTCTCCGCAAACTTTAAAAAAATTTAAATTATTATAAACTTAAATTTATTCTTATTTTTATTAAAAAGATAAAAAAAATTTACCAATATATTTTTTTCATCAAAGTATTTTTCTCTTATTTTTTGAATAAAAATGAGATAAGTTGAAATTTAAAATAATTTAAAGATATTATAAAGATTACTATTTATAAGGGGGTAATCTGAAATTTTTTCAAAATTTAATGCCGAAACTTCATGCATCACATAATTAATTAGGACATTTTTTTTTTTAATTTCTTATTCTGTTGAACAAGTCAATTGGTTTACGTAAATATATAATAACGACATTTCTGCGAACATACATAATGCCACGATCCCTGTGTCCTGTGAAAAGTTAATCTGCATTTTCCATTGATTCATTGATGAGCCCAACTTTGCATCTTACAGAAGTATTAAAAATTATACTAATGCTCAGATCAAATTATATATAGATCGATCAACACAGCGGATACAAATGAATACCATGGAATCATCTTATTATACTCCAATGAATTATAAAATATGCACAGAACTCTCTATGTTTTCTTGTTCATCATGTGATCAAAACACTGTAAATTAAGTAAATATATAAAATTTACTCAATTATGACGACCCATTTATTAATTGTGGTCGAATTAAATTATTTCAACAGTCGCACTTGCAACATTCACCCGGAGGTGCAGGTGCACAACACACGCAATGCAGACAGTAGACTTTTGGTGGGAACGGCGGCAGCTTCTTTGTTCGCATCACTGCGCCGAGATCTGCATATGAATTAAACGTTGATACATATCAATCAAAAACGAGGGTGAGCGATTTTATTGAGGAAAGAAAATTTGAAGCATTAAAAGATTTTGGAAGAAATAGTTAGATGGAATTTTAATTAAATAATTAAAAGACTTTCAGAAAGCGTTTTTATATAAAAGTATTTAAAAAATTACCATTAGCAGCAGATTTAGCAGCTGCTTCGCAAGGCAACATTGGAAACGATACGATGGCAAAGATGAAGAGGGTAAGCTGCAAGGATTTTGAACTGATTAATCGTGCCATGTCTTTCAAATTTGAAAGCAAAAAGAAATGTAATATTAGTATTATGCTCTAATTAATTATCATGGCAAGTGTGTCACATATTTATAGTCACATGATGCGATCACAATTCGCAGAGTCTTAGTTTGAAAGGGTTGATTTTGCTTCTTTTAGATTGAGTGCAGTCTGGTTACGTTGAAACTTCCACAGCTACAACCTAAAGCTAGCTCTAATTACGTATGTCTAAAGTCTAAGACTTTTACAATTCAATTGAATATTGATTTCTAGGAGTTGGTTCCACCACCTTTATAAAACGTTGTCCATCGAATTTAAGGCTCATTTTGCTTGTCTGAATTAATTTACTTTGAATAAATAAGAAAAGCAATAACAATCTGTCATAAGCAAGTTGGCAATTGGTTCAATTATATGTGTACATGGAATTGACGTAATTTAGGTTATTCAGCCTCCATTATAAGGAATTTTTTCATGTGGGAACGTGCTATTGGGTATTAAAATCACGTCCTATCTTTCAATTTTGGTCTCTGCTCACTAATATCCTAACAACCATTAGTAATTTGTAATTTAGAAATAAAAGTAATTTGCGACAAGTTTAATTTCATTGAATGTACGTATGTATGAATGAAACGACAAGCCTATCTCATTCAAGACTATCAACAATAAAACTAATCAACTTACAGACAGTAGACTTATAATATCATATTCTTAAACCTTCATATCTGCTGGCCTGCTGGCAGCACACAATTTTGTGATTTGGATTATTTCGTTATTATCTTTACGATTATTATTTTGGAAAGGCCCGTTGGTCTTTTTCGTGTTAATAAGGGGTGCAGTAGGGCCGTGGTGACTGAAAACGAAACTCTGACGTCACTTATATTTGACCAGTTCTTAAACATTTTGTAAAGCACATAGCACCTCCTAATTCCTATTCTATGGACTCCGTATTATATATCATGCAGGCTTGTGGTTCTATTTAATTAATTAATCGTCATAATTAGGAGATAAAATAATCATGAAACCTGATTTATGATAATAAAAAAGAATTTATCTTGTAATGATTATATAAAATTTTATTAAGTGATTTTATTTTTTCTTTTAAAAAAATTCTCAAAATTCACTAAAAAGATAAATATTTCGTCATTATTATATCCTTGTTTTGTGTATTTATCATTGTTCTTAACATTTTTTTATCTGAACGTAGAGTTTCGATGGGTTTTACACTAAGTTCAGAAAAAGAAAAATAGAAAAAAGAAAAAAATTGATTTAGATTAAGGTATTGTTTGTTTTTTGTCCGAAGTCTAAATTTAACTTATTTTCATAAATTTACAACTTTTAATTTATTTATTTTTATCACTTATATCTAATTATAAAATTTTTAGGTTTGAATATAAAAAGTTAAATAGTCTGACTTTTATCTGAATAGAAATTTAATATTTGGTTTCATTAATATTCTTATTATATAAATTTATTTCCTACTATGCAAAATACTATTTTATTATTTTTTTATTTATCTCATTTTGTTATTATATACGTACATTGAACTATTATTATTTTTTAAATGAGAATTTTAAATATAATATAAATATATTTTATAATATGTCCATTCTTTGTATTTATATTTATTATTTTCATTATAGATTTTGAATTTTATTTAATATATTAATTTTAATTGAAATGATTAAACAATTCTTGATTGGCTTGTGTAATTAACAAGAAAAATATCAATATAATATTGTAAAAATAACATTATAAATATCATATATTAATGTAAAAAATTATACATGTTAGATATAATATTTTATTTTTTATATTTGTTAAAATAAATATAATCAATTTTTTTTACTAATCAAATAATTTATTTATAACTTGTCATGTGTTTAATCAATAAATTTAAACACTGTTAATATTTATAAGGTTATATATGTAAAATTATCATATATATTTCAGATATTTTCTTTATGAAAAAAAAACAAATTAATAATCATATTAAATATATAAAAAGGAAAAATAAACATGTCATTCATATATATGTATTCAGATCTAGTCAAACTTCAACTAAATTCAGACTCATTTAAATTTCAGATAGAAAAATAAACGCTATCTAAATTTTAATTTATATGGATGGGTTTAACAAAAATGAAAGTTTGAACTTTGATGTCACTGATATTTAGTTGACCTTTAAAATATCAAAAAAGGAATTTCACTTAAATCTTTAACTCATCTTTATTTACTCTACACACCCATAAAAATATATAGTAGAACCCTAAATTTATATTGACAAACTCTTATTTTAATCATATTTTTCTTAACTTATTGCACCTCACTGTTGTTTTGTCTTTTCTTTTTTATCCTATATTGCTTTTCTTTTTTCTTTTTTCACTACTGTTTTTTCACTACAAGAATTGATCCTACTGCTGTTTAAAAAGAAAAAAAATAACTGAACCTAATTTTTTTCCTTTTTAAAATCAGACATGCACTGCGAACAATTTCCAATTTAGACAAATGATTGTTTTATTAGACGTGAAGAAGCAAGTTTTAGGGTGTAAAATAAAGATTAATTATAAATAAACGTGTGGCCACTGTCCAAAATAATAATCTTATGTTCAATTATACTAAAATATCAATAAATGTAGAATACATTTTGAATATTTTTTAAATTAATTTTTTTTTTTAAATATGAGTGTTCAAAAGTATTTTTTTTTAGCATGCAAATAACCTCACACACATTTATTATTTAGAATGACAATCGGTTTATTTACGACATTTAGTTTGTCTATAAACCTTATTCTGCAACATGATTGAGAAACCCTTAAATTTTGCGAATCTTTCATCTTCTCTGTAAATAAATAAATCTTTCATAATATTGAGTTTGCTTAATTAATTAAATTCTAAAAACAGAAAAAAAAAACAAAAAACAAAAACAAAAACGTATTAAAAGGATAGCCATAATCCCATAATAGATTTACAAATATGGCATGAGAATCGTACACTGATCCACATATTATTATAATAAATAGACACACTTTTTATTCTCTTATCCCTATATAAGACTATATTACATATAATGCAACAAAAACAAATTTATGCGTTGTCACTCATGACAATTCAATTGTTTCACATACTATTATATATATATATATATATTCAGTGACAACTCAAGATTTATTTTATATATATATATATATATGTGTGTGTGTGTGTAACATAGCACGACCCTCGTATCTATATGTTTCAAAGCATCCTGTTGATATTCAGCAGCCGCACTTGCAACATTTTCCCGGTGGTGCAGGCTCGCAACACCTAACACAAAGTGGACAGACGACTGTAGGGGCCGAAGGTGCTTTCTTCACTCCGCTAAGACCTGCAATAATTGATAAACATTAATACCTGTCAAAAACGAAGAATAATCAATACTATTATATATCCTAAATTTTTTATCTTAAATGATGTGGCATTCATCAATTGATTAGTAAGATAATATAATTAATTCACTTTGATTCATTCAAACAATTAATAAATGCCACATTATTTAGAATAGTTATCTGAGATAAAAAATTTGAAATATGTAACATTACTCAAGGATAATGCATAGGTATTTTAATTAATTTCTACTAAAAAGAATTAAAGAAATTTTATTGATTTTTACAGAAAGTGTTTTCTTTAAAGTTTTTTTATGAAATATATGTAAAAAGATGTCACATATTTGTATATGAGATTACCATTAGCAGTTGTTAAACGAGCTGCTTCGCATGGCAACATTGGAGACAATACTATGACGAAGATGAAAAGAGCTAGCAGCATAGATCTTGGATTGTTGACTGCCATATCTTAGTTATTGGGTGAGCTCACTTTGATTTTTTTTTTTTTAAAAAAAAAATGTAACTGTTATATGTTTCAATAAATATCGCCAATGAGACATATTTATAGCCATAAGATGTGATCACATAGTCTAATTAATTAAGATGAATTAAACTTCCAAGTTGGAGCCTCATACTTTTGAAGTCTCTTAGATTTTTACCCCACAATATCATATATATTTTGAGTGTTGAAACTTTTAATTGACTACAAGTCTACCAATTCAATTCCCTATGAGTTGATTCAACACCAACAATTTCGTGGTTGGAAATAAAAAGTGGATAGATGTTGATGATGACTTGAAATAAAAACCTTGTGACTTTTTGAATTTTGAGGCATAGTCGACCATTTCCTAGTCATTTTCTAGAAGCCAACGTTTTTCTTTCCATGGATTCCAAATTGCTTTTGAGAAATAGAAAGTAGAAAGAAATATCGTGTTCCTCATTTTCTTTGGTTCATAATTATACAGCATGAGCGTTCATATTTTAGGGATCACTACTCATTATGTGATCACAAATTAAGGGTATGTTTAGAATTGAAGTGATGTAGTTTTTAAGTTACAGCTGCTGTAGAAAAAAAGTTATAATTATAAAATAAAAATTAATATTATATAATAAATATAATTTTTAAATAATAATTTTAACAAAATTATTAAAAACATAATAGATTTTACATCATACAAGTGAAAAATCATATTAACATAACTAATATAGCTTAAAAGCTACAGCAGTTAGTATTTACCAAACACTTTAGTGCTGCATCTTAAAAACTACAGTTGCCCAACCTCAATCCCAAACATACCCTAAGTGAAATGATTTATTCGTTTTAATAAAAATTTTTTGTTAACTTCGGCCTGTCTAGGCACCTCTCCGAGCTGGTAGTCCGTCGAGAAGACTGTCAATGCTGGAATTTTCCGCACCGGCACCATTTTCGGCTTCTGCACTGAGCGCGTTTTACTGCAACAAGGCGAAATCCAGCCCAGAGTTCTGATTGGGCCCAATGTTAACTTCGGCCTGTCTAGATACCAGGCCCAACTGTGTCTAGTTGTAACGAAACCGGGAGGGCATTCATGGCCACAACCCGAAGATTGTTATAGTATTTAAAATGCAATATGATTCTACTTTCTATTAATTTACATCATTAATTTGTTTTTACTGTTAATTATCAGTTCAGGGGTGCCATAGTAAAACTCTTAATTAAGTCAGCTGGTTTACCCGCAAAGCTACTCGGAGTCTCGGATAGTAGTGATACTTCTTTGTTACAAACAGACTTAATATCTATTTAATTGAAGACAAGAGACATGGATTGAATTAACACATGATGAATCCATAATCAATTACAATAGGGTAGAAACTCACTGTTTCTCTTATTAATTCATAACGGCCAGCTATTTATATATATATATATATATATATATATAGGTCTCAAAAACACTTGGAACTGTGAACTGTGTTTCATTAGCAGCGGCAAGGGCAGCATTTGCCTGGTGGTGCTGGTGCGCAACACACGCATTGTGGACAGAACCGTATTGGTGGTGAAGGCCGTATTGGTGCGGAAGTAGGCACCTTTCGCTGAGGTGCACCTGATCAATAAATGACAGAAAACGTTTCTATTTAAAAACAGTTTTTAAAAGAACATTCTAAATAAAAGATACAAGTAAGAAATATATGAGTGTACAATTACCAGTAGATTGAGCAGCTCCGCAAGGTAATATTGAGGAAAATACCATGGCAAAGATGAAGAAGGTCAGCGGCACAGAGCTTGAACTTTTGCCTGCCATTTCTTTTAAACTGTGAGAAAAAATGTAGCTGTGTTTGCTCAGATTGTCTATGCAAATGAGACATATTTATGCTTTTAAGAAGTGATCACGGTGTGAATCAAAAAGGTCCAATTCCCACTATTAAAAATAATTGAAGTCCAAAATGTCTTAATTAGTTGAAACTTTCAAGTAGCCACCTTAGCATAATTGGACTTTTACCATGCAATTTTAATATTCGTCAATGTTTTATCCTCAGCAGTCAGCAACATCAATTTCCAATTATTTTAGTGCAAGTTTTGTTTTATGCTATTTGTGCTATTGTATTTTGTAACTATCTTCGGATCGCCTTCACTCTACAAATAGATCATTTTGGTTTCAAACAGTGAGCCCAAAATACTTTTTTAATTAATATAGAATGAAAAACGCCTGATGTCCCGAAAATAACCCAACTGAACACCACCCAAGTGTAATTTATTTATCTCTTTTATTTTTTTCAATTTTTTTGGCTTTGTGGGGTTAATTGGAGTTTATTTCGGGGTGTATATTACTGCTCATATACAGTGGTATGGAGTCCCACACAGAGGTGGATCTACATTCAAAGTTGTCGGGGCAATTGATCCCACTTGAAAAATAAATTTCCTTCAATTTTCTGCCAATTTTTTGCAAAAATTATCTTCGAGTAAAGACAATTTTTTAAACAAAATTTGAAATTAGGATCAAATTTATAAATTATTGTTTTTTATTGTAATGTTGTCCCCTGTGAATTAATTTTCTAAATCCGCCCGTAGTCCCCCGAACAAATCTTGTAGCGGAATAATGCCTTCAAAAAAACTAATATATCCCGTATAAGATTATCAAGCAATAGGTGAGCAAGTAAACTTTGCTCGAAGTAAGATAATGAGTCGGCAAAATTTTTTTTAATTTAGTTAAAGGATGGTTTATTGACCCCATATGTATATAAATACATACTTTCATTTAAATTGATTAAATTAATTACGGTAATTTTTTTTAATTTGAGTTTTGAAGAGCTGAAGGCCGAGTCCAACAAGCGAGGCAAAGATCTAGTTTTTTTTTTTTAATATATACTGATATTACAATAATAGGTTGACTAATAACAACTTTCAAAATATCAAGTGGATGAATAAAAATTTTGAGAAAATCGTTGATTATATTTATCATTATAGTCAATACCCACCATATTATCTATGGACTTCAAATCGAAACTCTCTTTTTTGATTTATTATTTTTATCTCATTAGACTTTACAATCAAAAATTAAGAAGGACTTTGTAAAGTATTTATATTATTGTCGACAGTCTGAAATTCGACCCTCACTTAATATCAACTGAATGATAAATATATTCTTATTTAATTTTTTTTAGGAGGGGACGAGTTTTAATAAAAATTGAGACTCGAACCATGCACTCAAAGTTTTTCTGGGTGCATGACGTTAATGGACTATGAGCCCATTAGGCAAAGAATTAGTTAAAAGATAGAGTAATGTTATATTAGTTAAAAGATGGAGTAATGTTATTGGACTATGAGCCCATTAGGCAAAGAATTAGTTAAAAGATAGAGTAATGTTATATTAGTTAAAAGATGGAGTAATGTTAGTGTATTTTGACATTTACAACACTAAATAAGTTCAATCATTTATCTATTGAATTGTGGAACGAAATAAAAATTAATTTTGCGAGATATTACTAAAAGGTGTAGATTTGGCATTAGCTATAAAGTTTTTTGACTGTTTGGTTCATTTGTGGAGAAAAAATGGAAAGTGAAGACCGAAGGCACCACTACAATATGATTGCAAGAGATCAACAAATAGAACTCTTTTATTAGAAACAAACAGATACCAGATGCATGTTACACAAACCATAAAATGCAACATTATTATTTTGCTTACAAGAACTTCAAACTAGATCGATAGATTAGCTATTATAGATTAGCTATTTAACAAAGCAACTATGATGACTTCTCAAAAACTCATTCATCATCATACTCATTAGCTAACTTCTCTCTCTGCTAATCACACCAGTACCCATATTGAGCCATTGCCAGTTTCAGAACACTCATGAGTCTCACCATTTTAGCTTCGCCGGGAAGTACTGCAACAAGAGAATTACGTTAAGTTGAGCACGTATAAATATTTATATATAGATGCATGTGAGCTAATTAAATAAAAACTTATTGACACTCACCTTCTCAATGAGGGAAAGATAGTAAGGCTTGACCTTTTCCACATCTATCCGGACATTGCTCTTGCTGTATAGGTCATATTTGCTGATCAAACAGGAACAAAGGGTTAATTAATTGGAATTGAACTTATGAGAAGAGTGTTAAGCATAGCCACATCAAGTACTTGGACTTGCTAAAAGAACTTAAAGGCTTACCTGAATATTTGAAGCCACTTCAGATTTTCCACATCTTCCTCGTTCATTAAGTGTTTGTATGCTTCTGATTTGTGCAGCGCTGCAACATGAAAATTACTTTCATTAGGCGAAATTTTTACCTAAACAACAAACACATTCATAAGTACCACTTGTCAATGAATTGCTTTCTACTTACCATAGAATGAGTGGTATCTAATGATGAAAAGAGCTGCTGAGGGCAGAGTTGTTTTGTTCCCCTTGGCCACCTAATTTGGCGCTCTAGAGTTAATTCTGATCAATCTAAATTTAAGTCAAAAAGTATAATTTGATAAAGGCTTGTAAAATTTTACCAAGTACATGTAGTCATCGTGCCCCCACGACATCATTATTTTGTCCAATCCACATCCTTCTGAGTAAACTCCATATTCAGTGTTGTAAGCAGGGTTGTAGTAGTCTGGATTTTCTTTAAAATACTACAACAACAAAGCAGCAAGAGTCAAAATTTGCTCATGGCAAAAGCTTGTTAATGTATCTCTTACGTTTTTAAAATTTGAATAAAGAGGACCTTGTGGTGTACGATGGATTTATCGAAAGCACAGCCAACAGGGAAAGTGTCACCTGTGAAGACAAATGTGATCAGTAGTTTGAATGGTATTACAAAGAGTATTTTTCTCCTATATTTTGGACAAAAAGGGCAAAAAGTTATAGCAACTCACCAACTACTGCCCATTGAGGAAGACCCCAAAGCTAGGAAGATTTAGCACCTTACCGAGATCTACAACCCATGAAACAACCAAGTTAATCATCGATCAGAAACTGAAGTGTTATCTTATACATTTTAGCTTATGCTATCGTAGACATTTTTGTTAGGTGTTGCTTCGGCTTGATTTTAAAGCACTACAAGAAGAGGGTTTGTTTAATGCGCACTTTTACTCGACAGCTAATGTTTACCATTCATCCATCCATTTACACAGATTAAAAGAAAAAAAAAAAAAAAAACACCTCTATCTAAAGCATACCCTATATGCATTTTCTTGGTAACAGTTATACAATCCAACAATGCAAGCATGAAGCATTATCGTGCTATAATTTAAAAGAAAAATGTTAGGGAAAAAAGTTACCATGGATAAGGCCAGTCAAGTGAAGCCAATCTTCACCAGGATAGTCCTTTCTGATAGCTTCAGCAGTCTGCAACAAGTGCTCAATTTGAGGTTCATCCAGGTCTGGATCACTCTCATCAACCACATCATTCAGAAGTTCACAGCATTCCCATATGCTCATCTCCACTCTGTTTAATTTGCCGTACTCCTCCCTCATCTTCTTCACCTGCAGTTCAATTGAAAATTACGTGTTAAAATTATATAAATGTTCGGTTTAATGTACTAAGTGACTGAGAAATGGATTGCTTACAAAGTCATATGTCTGATTAATGTGATTGATTCTGTAGAAATTCTCTACTCCTTCTTGCCTTTCACTTTCAGCATCATAATCTCTGTTCATAGTACACATACGAATGTCGGATCAATCATAAACAAAAAATTCAGCACAAATAAAAATTTAGAAAAACTAGAAGTCGATCACGAAGAGGGAGCCGCAAAATCAAGATTCTGGTTCAAGGGGACCTATAGTTAAAGAATATGAAATCAGAGAGGCTATGGTATAATAATTATAAATATGAGGGGTAAAAATAAAAATTACATAAAAATTTATAGTATACATATGAATGTGACATCACTCGTAGCCACAAAATTCAGCATAAATTAAAATTTAAGAAAACTAGAAGTCGATCACGAAAAGGGAGCGGTATAATCAAAGTTTTAGTTCAATGAGATTTATAATTAAAAAATATAAAATTAGAGATATTATAGTATAATCATTATGATAAGAGAGGGTAAAAACATAAAATTTATAATATATATATGAAGGTCAGATCAATCATAACTATAAAATTCAACATAAATTAAAATTTAGAAAAACTAAAAGTTGATCATGAAAAGGGAGTCGCAGAATCAACATTTTGGTTCAACCTTCAACGGGACCTATAATTAAAAAATATAAAATTAGAGAGGCTATAGTATAATAATTATGAATATGTGGGGATAAAGACATAAAATCTAGTAATCTACAGAAATTTATTTAAACTAAAGCTTTTTTATTACTGGTATGTACAAGCTACATCATTTATTTATTTTTTTGGTTATAGTGCATCCTAGAATTATTTCATACATTTCTACATAATTATTATTTAATATATATATATATATATATATATATATATATATATTGAAAGTATCGAGAGTCGTAATGTTCAAATCAACAGACAGTCTTCTCTTTCAAATAATAGATGGTTAATGTAAAATTATTCGTTATAACATGAATACTACAAACAAGATCCTAATAAAAATGTGAGAAAATGTTAGCAATTGCAGGGAAAGAAAATTTGGAAAACAATATTTTACCCACCTACAAAAAATTTAATTAGAAGTATTCTTGCTGAGCCGTGACTTAACGCTCAATATTATATGCTGTATACATCATTGAGTAGGACAGAAACCAGTTTACATCAAGTCCAAAACGGTCCAATTGAAAATTGAAGATGAGTTTGGCAGTCAAATTGAATGTTAATTAGGGGGTACGAATGCAGCTAACCCAGATCCAGGGAAACGGAGCTTTAACCAGGATAAACTTTATTTCCAGATTCAATATCACTTCTGTTCTTCTGTTCTGTTCTTTCCAATAATTGTACTTACATTTAGTCTAGCTAGATGGAAACAATGGTATAACAATTCCATATTATATTATGTGATTGAGCAAATTTTGGATATTAAACAGCATGATTATTAATCATATAGCAAAGAGCTACCTAAAGGTGTGGCCAAATGAGTTGGTCTGTGGCACCAGAAATCCACCGTCTAACGACAGTTCTTTCTCATCAATAGGGACCTTCTTTTCTTGTACCTCAACTCCTGATTTAAACAAAAAAAATAAAGCAAAAAAAAAATTGCTTAAACATTACCTATAGGGGAAAAAAAAAGATCTTTTCTTAATACAGGTTTTCTAAGCAGATGAGTTGGCGAAAAAATGGAAAATATTAAAGAAAAAACAAGCTAATACAGTTTATAAATGGAATTACATTAGAACAACAATTTACAAAAGAAAATACCCAGAAACCCTAGTTTGGCTTATGAGGAAAGATTAATTAGAAAACAAACAGAGTCAAAATAAAATTAAAAAAAAATGCATAAAAGGTACAACTAATTCAATACAACCTTTTTTTTTTTTAATTCATTCGAGATTTATAAGAAAAGCAAACTGGGAAACTACGATGAAACTTCAAAATCTGAGTACAATTGATCAAACATTAATGAAAAAGGGGGAAAAAAACATACATGGTGAATAATTTTGAGCAATTATTGAAGAAAAACGAAGCTAAGTAACTGAAGAAAATTAATAAATTACCAAATTCAGGCTGATCAATGAGGATAGTCATCCCGATTCAAAATACAAGAAGCTCACAGTATCAAGAAAGACAAGCAAAAAACAAAATGCAAGAAATGTAGTGATACAGAATTTGTGTTGGGTTGCACTTTTGGTTTGCAAAACGCAGGGTATTTATAAGTGGCCGGATAGTCCTTCTCTGAGAATTCTTTGGTCCCGAGTCCTTCCATGAAAATCTACAAACTTTCTTTGTTGTATTTTACCATATCCACAATTATAAATTCTTATAACTAATATTCATTATTTATATTCATTCACTCTTTGATTGATATTTTCATATTTATTTTTACTTTATATCATTTTATCGCACAAAATAGAATAAAAAAGCAAAGTAATTTAACGAACGCGAATGCCATGCCAGATGCAAATACTCGACTCTGTAAAAAAGAAGGCTACTTTTAGAAATTTTATTTTGAACCATGATATTATCACAAACAATTGTACACAATGAGTTGACCACAAGATGTAGAATATACAACGAGAAAAAAATAGTAAAGAGTTTACATAGTGACATAACAATAATAAAAGTAATTATAAAACTATATGGTTCTATAATATATGTTAATTAAAAGAAGTGTACTGATTTTTTTAACTATAACAACGCGGCCATTGTATTAGGTTCTTTGATTTAAATATTAGTACTCATGAGGAGATTAGTACGATGGATGAAAAAATAGTTAAGGGATCCACATGATAATTTTATAAATTATGTCAACTTTTCAACTAATCACTTGTCAACTAATCATTTGACAACTGGATCATAGTCTTGTGGTTTCTATAAATTTTATTTATAATGGAACTAAAACCCAAACGCCAATGAGGGTTCGAGTTAATTTTATTTTCTAATATTTGAAAATAAATTTAATATAATTTAAACTTGGATATTTCAATGATGCCATCACAAAATTAATCCTCTTCAGAATATTCAACTTATTTATTTATTTTTTCACTCTCTACACTGACTTTGTGTTTACAAAATATGCAAATTATACTTCGATTTGAGGTTACGCCTATATAGCACTTGATATTAATTCGTAAAATCTTTAAAGTGGAAATAAAAGGTTCCAATTCAAAGAGGAAATGAGTTATAATTAGTCTATAACTAAAAGAGGTGTTTATGAGATATTTGTAACCATAAATTGAAAGAAAATAAAAATTTGTGCGGCTTGCATCCCTACCGGATGCAACTTAGGTGATGATTTGAACCAACTAGTCAACCACAACAGCAATAACAATGTTTAGAAAAGAAAAGAAAAAAAAAATACAAAAACTAAAATAAAGAAAATGTTTTGGATTTATTATATTGTGGGGTCAAAGTTGTGATAGAGTCCTCGACTGATGTCGTGGATTCGAGTCAGATTCCAGTTGGATACCGCAATGCAAATAGTCCCCGTGGCCTAATCGCCGGGACCTACTGACGTGGCATCTAGTCAATTAAAATTATTTTTCTCCATATTGCTATCTGGCAATTTTGTTTTTATACGGCAGCTGCTAATTTCCAGTCTCGGTAATCTCTTAATCGGACGGCCCACAGTTATTATGGAGTGGGCAAATTTTGTTTCTTCCGTAGGCTGATGGACCCTGTTGTTTATTTGACACGTTGCTAACAGTGGCATACGTGTTACAGAAATCAGAGGAGAGGAGTTTCACTGTCCTCGACATATGGGGAGGCGTTCACTGTCGTGGGCCCCGCGCCTTGAAGGTTTACAGCTCATTTTTTTTGGCCGTGCGGAGGGGAACAATTTCATGTACCTGACGGTACATTAAATTATTATGAGCTAAAAATAGCCATGTGGAAAAATAATGATTTGTTTTTCTATCATGAGGAGGAACGCTCTACACGTAGCAACTTCTCATGGGTGGAAAAGGAAGGGAACTCTATACTTTTTATGTTTCAATGGAAGAAAGAAATAAATCAAATAAGGCTAAAAGAATAAAGATTTTTATTGGGAAAAAACAAAAAAAAAAAACACTCCACTAACTAAATAGTTGAGATCGTTTAAGACAAAGCCAACAACCCAATAAATCTCTTTACAGCTATCCATTTCCGAATTAATAATTCGAACCAGTATTAAGAGCATCTATTCTATTTAAGATAATTTTTTATATTAATTGGATATGAATCTTAAATAGAATATATAAAATTTATGTTAACCCTCAATTTTTGTGTTAACTTTCTAGTTGAGTTTGGATTATGAATTTCTGCATAATATAGGAGCTAGATTTATGTCCGAATAAATGCACATTATCTCTTACGCATGAGGAGGTTTACATTCTGTTACCACGTGCTAAAAAATAATAAAAAAAGATTAGCCTACATGTAGTTTGGGTATAATTTCTGCATTAAATAATGACGAATTTTAGATTAAGGGTCCGTTTAAGATTTTTTTTTTTAGACTTAAAAGTAATTGAAAATGTTTAAAAGTTAATTTTGATATTTAATAAATTTTTTTTATATAGCAAAATTATTTTATCTTATAGTAGGTTTTAAAAAACTTTGGTTTTAAAATTTTATTTTAAAAATCAGTTTCATACTTAATACAGTTTTATATATATCTTAATATATATTATAAAAATATAAAGTTATCCTTATTCAAAATAAAATTATTATGTTTAAAGAAATTTTTATTATTATATTATTATTATAAAAATATTTATTTTAATTATCAATTATTATATATACGCATAAAATATTATTATATACACATATTTATAAATGCATATGTAAATAAATTTGATCGATTTACGTCTATTTAAATCATTTATATTCTTATAATATTTTAAAAATAAAATTTACCAAACGTGTAACGAATTCTTTTCATGTTTAACTGATTATCTTCACAGCTAATTATTTTTAAAACATAACTAATAGTAATTATTTTAAAAGGTATAATATTACCAAAATATTCCTAAATAGATAAAACTTTGACAATTCAACTCTTGAGTTAATTTTGGTAATATTTATACTTTGACAATTCAACTAATAGCAATTATTTTTAAAAGTATAATATTGTCAAAATGTCCCTAAATAGACAAAACTTTGACAATTCAACTCTTGAATTAAATTTTGGTAAAGTCCCTAAATTGAGTTAGTTCACAGGCTTATGTCTATTTCAACAGCCAAAAAAGTGAAAAACCACCATTCACATTAAGTACTTGAAATACAAATTATGTGTTCTAACTATATATGCGCAGCATTACTTATATATATATTTTAGAAAATTTTGATTACAATTAAAGGATGGTGATTCGTATTAAATCATTTCTTTTCCCGTTTTACATTAGATAAAAATTTCTTAGGTTATGGGAGAAAGAAATGCTTTGTTGTTAAGTAAATCTTTATTTCTAATTTAATTTTAATTATAATATCAATTTGTAGTCAAGACTTTGCTTAGTTCTACCCAAAAATGTAATTTTCCTAAATTTGAAGCCTTAAAAACTTAGTTTTAAAAAATAAAAAACATATAATCTAGCTTAGATAGATTTGTCCATGTCAATCGTTGATTTGCCCAGAGAGAATTACCTATATAGAAAGGGCAAAAAGGCACAAAAAAGAAATAAAAAAATCTGATGGAGGAAGCTTCGTAGAAGGGCTACAAGTCCTTTTTAGGAAGCACTTATAATCTATATCAATTAAGACGATAAGTTTCCAACACATGATAAGTCAATTTGACTTTTGATAAAGGACGGAAACGCACAAATGATAAGCTCATGTAGACCATTGAAACGATAACGAATGAGCGCCTACGATCATATGTGATGAGAATTGAATGTGTAAAAATTTGTTGACAAAACCTCCGCCTATTTCCATATGTCATATCTATTTTTCCCTACTGTGTCAAAATATTAAATTCATTAAAAGAAGAAAGCCCACCCACCCAAAACGTGACACGTCGCCATCATAAATTTATATATTTGTTTCGCTTTCGATTTGTGTGACTTGTTGTATTTTGGCGGTGGGTACGTACTAAGCCTCCACCTCCACCATTCATATATTATTTATTTAAATAAACCGAAATCCCTTTTTTTTTTTTTATGTGGTAGGACAATTCAGCGGACAAAATATCTATCGTCTCCTTTTGCTGTGTAAAGATATGGACGTGTAATCTCACGGAATACAGACGGTCCACGAAGTTTGTTGTGATGAGTGATGTTGGACGTACTTGCGGTACAAGATGGTCTAGATTTGCGCATATAAACAGCATATGCTTCACGAGTTTTGTGAGACGTGTCACGTGTGCTTCAGATTATTATGTAAGATGTCGGCAGCTCGCCCTCACAAAAAGGCAAGGGGTATCAATTCAATTTTCAAGTACATTTTATATATATATATATATTATTAAACACATCACGCTGAAACTCAAACTTAAAATCTCGATCTTAACAATACTGCTCATTAATAAAAGAAATTAAGGTTTTGGTCTCCAATTTTCAAGTACTTATTTCTGTCACTCTTCTTTCAATTGTAATGGACTGGAGATAGATACACTTTTCGTATTTTGATAAGAAGAGTAGATACTTTCATCATGAATAAAAATTTAGATTGCATCACAATAAATTTTTATTATAATATTAATAGTCTTCTTATTTTGAAATACGGGTACGAGTATTCAAAAATTTATGTGCAGCTCATTCAATTTATAAAATATTATCAACTAACAATCTTAGGATAAAAATTAGTGATTTATTAAATAATCATATTTATGGTGTGTTTACTTATTGAAGTAATAATAAAGAGTGTGGAGTACTCTTATCTAAGTATTTATTTAATTAATTAAATTTAAAAGTGGGAGTTTCACTCCATAGGCTCCACTCAATTCCCACCTCTTCCTCTTTTATTATTTTTTATATACTAATTTAATAGAATTATATTTAATAAAATAAAATAAATAATATCATATTTATTTAAATATTATTATTATATTATTTTATAAAATTATATTTATTAAAAATAATAATATTAAACTTATTTAAATATAATAATATTATATTTAGTTAAAAATAATTAATATATAATAATAATAATAATATATTAATAAAAATTAACAATATTACTATATATTATATTTATTTAATATTAATAATTAATAATAATAAATAATTTTTAATTCACATAATTAAAAGTAATAAAAAATAGTGATTTGCATAATTAAGAATATTAATAATTATTATTAATTTACAAATGTAATAAAATAAATATTTTATTTTTCAAATATAATTTTATAGTTAAAAACTACAATTATTTAAATAAGGGTAAAATTATAATTTAAAATTATTTATTCTCAATCAAAGATAAAGTAAACATATTATTAGATTCTGATTCCGATTTCATATTTTCATTCTAGTATAAGTAAACAACCTATTCTCATTCTATATACTCTCAATCTTAAAATTTTTATTCCTTAAAATTTCCACTTTATTAAAAAAAAAGTAAATACTATTTTAATGTGTAAGTGATAGGCATATTACAAATTAACTTGCACGGAAATTTATTGTTATTTCACATATGGGGCTATTTAAATTCTCGGCTTAAATAATGAGACAAAAGATAAGAACTAATAAGTCAATCGGTGGTTGTACTTAGTTATTTTGTTTTGGATCAAGATATTTTGGTAATAAGAAAAATATTGGTTTGTACTTTGTAGAAAATGAATTTTAAGGGTGCATATACAGCCTCCACCTCTTAACAAAATCCAATGATAGGATAACTGAGATTGAAAGAATGTTTAGTAAGGATTCCCCAGTCCGCATCCTGTGAAAAAGTTGCTCCTATCATGCCCACTTATTTTATACTGCTCTTATCAAAAGAAGCTAAGTCAGTTGTCTTCGAATATTTGGAGTTTTAAGTGGACCTTGATAATCGTTGGACTCTCTGCTTTTGAGTCTTTGAGAAAAGCTAGCAGTCAGCAATGACGGAGTTGGAGAGAAGGCTGGCGGTTTAATTCTAAAATATATAATATTTTTAGTGTATATGATAATAATAATACTTCTTCGCTGAAATAATTTGAGAATATTAGAGATAATAAAATATCAAATCTAATATATTAAAAAATTAAAAAAATATAATTTTTAATATATTAAAATTTATATTTTTTTATATTTTAATGATGCCTTGTTAAAGATATATATATGTATATATACACACACTATATTAGTACTATGTATACACACTAAAAGTTTTTAGTATTTTAAGATTTATTTGAGATTAAAGTATTGTAACTTTTAAGTTATAATTATTGTAAAAAAAAATTATAATTATAAAATAAAAATTAATAATATGTAGTAAATATAATTTTTAAATAATAATTTTGATAAAATTATTAAAAATATAATAATTTTTTATCATTTAAATAAAAAATTATATCAACACATCTTCTAAAAAATAATCATTAATGTTTATTAAGTATCTTAATATTATATTCTTTAAACTATAATTATTCCATCTCAATCTCAATAATATCTTTAGAATTAAACGAGCAGTCTTCTCTCCAGCTCTATCACTGTTGATTGCCAGCTTTTCTTAAAGATCCAGAAGGAGAGAGTCCAACAACTATGAAGGTCCACAAAAACTCCAAACTAAATATTGTATATTTTAGGATTAAACCAACAGTCTACTCTCCAACTCCATCATTGTTGACGGCTAGCTTTTCTAAAAGACACAAAAGGATCGAGTCCAACGTCTATCAAGGTACACTAAAACTTCTATTTTTGTAAGACAACTGCCTTTGCCCGTGCCCATCCCCCAACCCACCCGCACTTACCCCCAACACACACACACACACATATATACACAGAAATAGAGAGAGTGAGGTTATTATTGTTCGAAATTCGGAAAATTGCGGATTGGAACAGTGTTCCGGAAGCCACCAGGGCCGTTGGATTTCAATCCGACGATCATCCTCTCTATATGTGTGTTTAGCTTCAATCTAGAATTTTAAATTTTATTCAAATATAAAAGAATTATAGTCATTTTTTAATAAAAATATCTTTATTTTATTAAATTAAGGTTGTCAATAAAATATTAAAAAATATTTTAATATATTAGAGACTATATTTTTTTTTTTATCTATTATTATTGTTTTCATCATCATCATCATTCTTATTTTATATATATGTGTATGTGGTGTATGATTGTATATATGTACATGCCTAACTCATACTTAATTTACGAGTTGACGAAGCCCAAGGCCCAAGCTTTGTATTGACTCTATACGATTCTCAATTAACATGGAATATTTATTCCTAGCATATATGAATATATTTTGAAAAATGACACTGCTCACAACTCTTTGCTGAAAGAATACTAACTTTCTTTCATTGTTTTTCCTTTTTAAAAGAAATTTAAAATTGTTTGGTTGGTAAGAAAAACTATAAAAAGTGAGAGAATATTAAATCATTCACTTGGGAGGAATATTAATTAAGTGCCTATTTTATTTTTGTCATCATATTTTGTTACTACTTAAAGGTGTCTTTAGCACACTATATTACATTATATTATATTAACTATATTATATTATGGTGTATTGTATTAGAGTGCATTGTGTTAAGTTGAAATGCAATACTATATTTGATAGTATGGATTATATTATACAAAATAATATTATCTTATATTAATGTTAAAATTAAATTAATATAATTTAAATTTATCAATATTTTAGGATTTTATTATTAATTTTTGAAATTAATTATTAACAATTACTTTTTATATTAATTTTTATAATATAAAAATAATTTACTAATATACTATTATTAAAAATAAAATATTAATATATTATGAGATAATATTAATAATTTTTATAGTACAATCATATTATAATGTAGTAGAATTTAATATTATATTGTAAAATTTCGAGAGAGGGATTATCTAAAATAAACCCTAAATATACACTTTCTGCTGCTTATAATTGAGTTAGGGTCAGTGAACTAGTGGTGGAATCAGCAAAAATTGTGATGAAGCCCTGGGCCAAACCAGACATATTTTTCTCAAGCCTGACTTGGACTAAACCCAAAATGTGAAAAGTGATTGTCATTGCAGAGGCTTATTAACCAGTGACAAGCTAGTGTTTTCAATAATGTTATTAATATTATTATTAATCTTCTACAAAATTGGGTGGGAATGGATAATAGATAGAATATTATAAATGTATGAAAAGGAAAATTATAGGACGTGGAATTTTTTTTTTAATAATGATATTTACAATTAAAAGTCTATTGATATTTATCATCATAAATCTATTGATACTAGCCTAGGTCAATTTATTATAGGATAACCAAGACTCCACTAGTATTGGGAGGAAAATATTTGAGTTAAAAAGGTGGCTAATATTAAATACAATGAAAGATGTATTAAAAAAATTTAATTTAATAATAATATAAGATAGTAATAAACCTAAATATTTGATAAATAAATGATAATGAATTATTTTACTCTCATACATAAATCAATTTAATTATTTTACTTTAAATATATAAAAAAATATTTTAATTTTATTTAATCATTTATAATTTACTAAATAATAAGTTTAAATTAAACAATTGTATTCAACATTAATAAATAAAAATAAATTTATTATTTTTAATATAACATAATAAAATTATATAGTATTTTATTTTTACAATATAGTTATGCGGTAACTAGATTGTTGCAGTAATATGATATCCAATAATTTATATATTAGCATTACTGGATAAATAAGATATAATTATTTTTTTTCTAAAAATACTAAAGTTATAATATAAATTTTAAAAATGTATAGCAAATTATTAGATAAGTTACTCACGAAAAGTAACTCTCTGCTTTTAAAAGCTACCGATAAAATAAAGAAAATTTTAAAATAAATTATTTTTGTAAAATTTATTAAATATTATTTTTATAAAAAATTATTAAATAAACAGCTTATTAAATTTTAACATCAATCTTAAACGGAGCCTAAAATGAAAAATAAATCTTATCTGATCTGGGCTCGTGGCTTTAGTTGGCTGTGAGTTGAATTGAACTTGTATCATATTGCTTTTGGATAAGACTTGATGGCCTTGATTCGGCGCTGCGTTTGGGCTGGAGAGCTAATTTATAATTCTTTTAAAAAAAAGGGAAAAAAAAAAAAGCAGCAACAGCCTCTAGCTGATTAAGAGATCAAGGTGTAAACAACCTAGATGGCTTTAGAAGAATTAGATTTAAGTGTTGAATATTAACTAAATATTTTATTATTTTACCTCCAATTTTATTTTATATCTCCATTTCAAACTTGGCTCTAAAAATTGTTCGTTTCCATCCAGTCAATGCGGAAATCCTCAGATGGCTCGGTCCAGTTGTCACCGAAAAATAGAACATGCCATGCTACTATTTTTTCTAAGATGCCGTGGTTGACCGCGTTTACTTTGTATATTTTATTCAGTAGAACTATTCATTACATCAATAATCATGCCATTATATATATTTATATACAAGGTTGATATGTTTAGAGTTCTTAAACTTTATTAACATTTAGAAAAGTTATTAAATTATATAGATTGATAGTATAATGTTATTTCACAGTCATTACACTATTAAATTATACAATTTAATAAGTTATACACACACTGATTTCAATATTATAAACCGTGAAAAAATAATTTTCAATATTGTAAATCAGTCCAAAACTTAAAGTTGACTCTCTCTCCTCTCCCTCTACTTATATATATATTTTGAGTTTGATCTTTTAATATTTTCTTTTATTTTTATCACTCACCTATATTGTATATACTTCATTATTTTCTTGACCTCAAAATAAAAAGAGAGAAGTGATAAACAGATATTGTGAAAATTTTAAGAGAGTAGTTAATTATACAAATAACATTCGTAGCTTCGTTCTCCCTTTTTTATTATTATTAACTCTAGGAATGTAAGTGGCTTCCTTTCTTATGAGTTCTCTCGGATATTCAATTGCAGACACTTGGAAGTCATTATTTTACATGAAGTTGTTGCCTATGATAAATTTTTATGATCATAGTTTACTGAATTTTTTCTCATAGGACTGCTTTCTCATCAAGTTTTTATTTTTTATGTTTTGATTAATGATTTTTGGCGTCTATTACAAAAATGTAAGTAAGTGGAAATAAAGTAGGTTTATAATGCAACCGTAATTGTAAGCTAGATCACAGAAATTCAAGACTTTCAACATATTATATTGCTGGCATCTAGAATGCTCCTACATTTTTTAATGCGGTAGGAAAATTGATAATTTGTAAATAAATAATATGCTCCCGATGACACGGTCTTAGTGTGTATGCGTGTGAGTAAGTTGGTGCTAGGCCAAATTAAATATTTCATGCATGTTTTACTCTCAATTCGCTTTTGTCTCCGATTTTACAATTGGTGCTAAGCCAAATTAAATATTTCATGCATGTTTTAATCTCAATTCGTTTTTGTCTCCGATTTTACAATTTTTCTTAAGATAAGAGAGTGGACAAATTAAACTCAAATATTTTTATTTTTATTTTTTTCTTTATTACCCCAAGAGTCGAACTTGGGTGGCTAGCGACTTAGATTTGCTGGTTACTAACCCATTTTTTTATAAAGATAAGGCAGTGGACAAAGCATAAATATTTGTTTATTTTTCCTCTTACTATCCCCAAGAGTTGAGCCTAGGTGGCCAGCGATTTATATTTACTGGTTACTAACCTGATTATGCCATTAAGGGCTTCTATTTTACAATTTCCTTTAATAAGAGAAATTGACATTACCTTCCTATAATTTTTGAATGTTACCACTTATTGTTTAAATTATTATTTTTTTTATAGTAACTCATTATTGTTGTATCCATATTACCTTACTAGTTATCACGTGACAAAGATTAGTCGAAAAGACTCGTTTGCATGTGACATGATGTGTTAGGAAAAATCGATTGAGTATTAAAAATGAGTTAAATATATAGAGAAAATATCTCACATTGACTGAGTATTGAACATAACTTAAGTGTAGAAGACTTGCATAACTCTCAACTATTGAGCTAATTTTTGGATTGAATTAGATCCATAGGCTTCTATAGTTGATAAAAACAGTAAATTATCAATCTCCCAATAAATATTTTGACGTTGTTAAATTATGAGTAAAATCCCTGAGGGTGAATGCCGCAAATTTGATAGTTAACTCTTTTCTCGCCAGGATGAGCTTGAAAGGAGTGAATGACCTCGAATTCTGCATAAACCAAAATACACCAGTTTTATATTGATTATCTGACTTTGTGAAAAATGTAAATGTAATAGAAAATCATCAACTGAAAGAATATTTGACGGAACCAAAATGTATAGTTTAATTGGATTGAATACTTGTTTCGCATATAATTATATGTCTACGTCTCCTTGATTACCTGAAAACGAAATAAACAAAGATAAAGACTGGCTAATGATGGAGAAATTAAAGAGCTTTCGCTATGCATTGCTTTCTTGTTTAACTCTTGGAGTATTGATTCAAGCTCAGGATCAATCCGGTTTGAACTTCCAACTCTCTTTTCATTTTGAAATTTTACTTATTATGTAACTAAGCATTCTTTTAATTTCTTCTAAAATTTTACTTTTTTCAGGATTCATTAGCATAGATTGTGGGATACCGGCTTCTTCTGGTTATAACGATGAGATTACAGGCATCAAGTACATTTCGGATGAAACCTTCATCGATTCAGGAACATCAAAGGGCATAGCACCTGAATTTCAGTCCAATGGCCTTGAAAGACAATTTAATCACATCCGAAGTTTTCCTGAAGGTACAAAAAACTGTTACACTCTAAATCCTGCCCAAGGACAAAACTACAAGTATTTGCTCAGAGCCCGTTTCATGTATGCAAATTATGATGGCCGAAATGATGTGCCACAATTTGATTTGTATATCGGAGACATTATCTGGGATACAATAAAATTGGATAATGCTTCAAGTATTATGACCACAGAGATCATCCACGTCCCTCCAACAAATAACGTTTATGTTTGTCTTGTTAATACTGGCCTTGGAACACCTTTCATTTCATCACTTGAGCTCAGGCTTTTGAAAAATTCTACTTATGAGACTCAATCTCTGGTCCAATCACTTTGGTTGCTCAGAAGATACGATTTCGGTTCCATAAATAATAAATCAGTCAGGTAACGATACATTTTGTGTTTGATATATGAAATTAAAGATTAGTTTATTTATTTTGACCTTAATTTTGTTGTCAATTTAATGTCTCCATAGGTACAAGGATGATATATATGATCGCTTATGGATGCCTAAGAACTACCCTGGCTGGAAAAAATTAAGCACATCGCTCCCCATTGATGCTGAAAATCCCAATGCCTTTAGACCAGCACCAACTGTAATGAGTACAGCTGTCACATCGGAGAATGTTAGCGAAAATTTTTTGATAATTTTCTGGGAGCCTACGGATCCCACTTCGCAATATTATGTATACATGCACTTCTGTGAAGTAGAGGTCTTATTAGCAAACCAGACAAGAGAATTCAACATCACTCAGAATGGCAAGTTCTACATTGGACCTATTGTTCCTACTTACTTGTACACAACAACTGCCTTCAGCTCAGTGCCTGTGAGCGGCGCAAGAATCGAGTATATAATCAATGCAACTGAAAGATCAACTCTTCAACCCATTCTCAATGCCATTGAGATCTATATGGTCAAAAATTCATCTCAATTGCTAACGGATGAAGATGATGGTATTTTAAATCTAAAAATATTGAACAACTTTAAACATTTTATTATTATTATTATTATTTTCAGTGAACATAATTTCATTCTTATTAATTTTTCGTATCATGATTTTGGGAATTGCAGTTGACGCTTTAAGGAATATAAAATCAACATACGGAGTTAAAAGAAATTGGCAAGGAGATCCATGCGTTCCGAAAAATTACTGGTGGGATGGTCTCAATTGCGGTTATGAGGGTAACAATCCTTCTCGAATCATATCCTTGTAAGTATATGCTTTCAATTAAGCATGCTGGATTTTCAGTTTATTATTATTATTATTTTAAAATGGAAATTTGAGCTCTAAGACGTCTGCTCCTTTACCACTGGAGCATCACCTTGACTTGAGCTTCAACCCAGGATTTTCAATTTAATTTTAATTGCAACGTCTTAATGAAATTTAATTTGCAATTAGGAACTTGTCTTCAAGTGGACTGACCGGAGAGATATCTCCATACTTTGCCAATCTCACGGCAATGGAGTTTCTGTAAGTATTCTGTCCCCCATTGACCATAAGCAACCATTGACCATTGTAATAAGCGTTGACCACTAATGAAAAATTTTCGATACAGGGATTTATCGAACAATAGCTTAAGCGGAACATTTCCTGAATTTTTATCTAAACTGCCGTCTTTGAGAGTCCTGTAAGTTTTCTTCCTAGCTAAGATTGTAATCGCAAAGGGTATCTAAACTTTATAGAAATTGATGTGGAATTATATGATTGGAGAAGAAGATGAATTCATACAATTTATTAGTTATATGGAACACAATTGGGTCCTTCTAATCTAAAATCTCCTAAGCTTTTTAAGATGCAAGTTGTGATGAATGCATATATTGTTGCCTAGTTACTGTTTAAAAGTATTTGGATTGAATGAAATTGGACAATTAATTAACGTGACAATTTGATCTAACTCTGCAAATTGCAGAAACTTAAAAGGAAACAAGCTTACTGGTTCTCTTCCAGCTGATCTCGTGGAAAGGTCAAACAACGGGTCGCTGACATTAAGGTTTAATTCCTTGTACTTTTAAGCCAGCTGCAATGATGTTACACATCATTATAAATTGAGCAGTGATGTTTAAATATAAAAATTAAAAAAAGGAAGACAAAATTAACTATAATATCATACAGTGTAAGATTAAAAAAAATTAATTGATACTTTAAACATTATATGGCGTAATACTACATTCTGTTTTCCTTCTGTATTCCTTCAGTGTATTTATCGTTTTTCTTATCAATTATTACTTCATGTCTTACTAATATTCTTATGAACATGTAAGTGTGGACGGCAATACAAGTACAGCTTGTTCATCGGAATCATGCAAAAAGAAGGAGCACAAGTTTGTTATTCCTGTAGTAGCATCAGTTGCTTCGCTTTCCACAGTCTTATTTGCATTGGCAATATTTTGGGGTCTTAGAAGGAGAAACAAACGAGGTATATATATATTTATATATATATAGCTAGACGCCTAGACCATCCACAGATGAAAAAAAAAAAATATGATGAATAAAATGAATTGATCATCAGTCACGATTTTTTTTTATGAATTGATTATCAGTAACAAATTTTTTTTTTTTTTACCTTAAATTCTACCAATTATTAAAATTTGTGATACCTTCAATTATTAGTTGGTCGAAAGGTGGAAATGGAAACCGAAGATAGAAATGATTCTTTTGCACCCAAAAGTCGGCAATTTACATATTCTGAGGTCCAGAAGATTACCAACAATTTTGAGAGGGTCCTTGGCAAAGGAGGATTTGGGGAAGTTTATCATGGTTGTTTGGATGACAATCAACAAGTAGCTGTGAAGATGCTTTCTTCTTCGTCAGCGCAAGGTTACAAGGAGTTCCATGCAGAGGTATATATGAACGATTTATTTACACGAAAAATAGTTGAGGTCAATTACATTTCTCAAAATGAGATGCTGTTTTCAATTGCTGCAGGTTAAACTTCTGATGAGAGTTCATCATAGAAACTTGACAGCCCTTGTTGGTTATTGCATTGAAGGCAGCAATATGGGGCTCATTTATGAGTACATGGCTAGTGGAACCCTGGATCAATATCTGAAAGGTCCTTTAGTCAAAATTCATGATTTAATATAATCTTCTAGAAATGATTTCGTGTTAGTTACATTTTTCCATGATGTACAGGCAAGAAAGAGCATATGTTGAGTTGGGTGGAGAGATTGCAAATAGCAGTCGATTCTGCTCAAGGTAATCGACTAGAGAGTAAAAAAAATTCTCATCAGTACGTCGCTTTATAGTTTTCAAATGAGTTCTAAGTTTAAATTTTATATATTGAATTGTGTAACAGGATTGGAGTATCTTCACTATGGTTGTAAGCCGCCCATAGTGCACAGAGATGTGAAGTCCTCCAACATCTTATTGAATGAAAAATTACAGGCCAAGATAGCTGATTTTGGCCTTTCCCGGATTTTTTCAATTGAAAGCAGTGACCAGATATCTACAGCTGTTGCTGGAACCCCTGGTTACCTTGACCCTGAGTATGCCCTTGGACATTGTGAATTTGAATATTAATTTTCCAAGCAAACTTGGCGACAACATCAACTCTGTTTTCAATTTTTTGCCCATGTATGCAGGTACTATATAGTCAATCGGTTAAATGAGAAAAGTGATGTGTACAGCTTTGGGGTGGTTCTTCTAGAAATAATCACAGGCCGCCGGCCAGTAATATTGAGGTCAGAGGATGACACTACTCATATAAGTCAATGGGTTAATTCCATGGTTGCAGAGGGCGATATCAGAAACATTGTTGATCCAAATTTACAGGGCAACTTTGACAATAATTCTGCCTGGAAAGCTGTTGAACTAGCACTAGCTTGTGCATCTCATACTTCCTCTGAAAGGCCAACAATGACGGACGTTTTGATGGAATTAAAAGAATGTCTGTCATTGGAAATTGTTCGGAATGAAGGGCGTGAAAAAAAACAAAGAGATCCAAGAAGAATGGTCTCACTTAATCTGGATACTGAGAGTTCTCCTTCAGCAAGATAATACATTTCTATATTAATTGGCAATGAATTCTTCTATTGAATTCAAAATTTTTTAGTTGTGTTATAAGATTTATATATTAAGCAATCTGTGGATCATTTTATTCAGTTATCATCTAAAAAGGACACGAAGTTCTTTAACTTTTCACAAGAGAATAAGATTTATATATTGTAGATAAGAGATGATTCTATTAGGAATATTATTATTTTGATTTACCTAACTATGTTAGCAAGCGATCAACTTTTTAAAAGAATCATTCTTAGAGTTTTATTTGTTTTATAATAACTTTTGAGACAAAAAAATTGAACGAAAAAGACAAAGAAAAAGAAAAAAGTCAGAGAGTACTCAAGAAGTTTAGTGAAGGAAAAATTGACGTATGATCAAAAATCATGCAAGAGGTCAGAGACTATGGTATCAAGTGTTGATGCTAAAATTTGGTTGTGTCGATGTGTGGACAGCCTATCAGATTCTAATGAAAACATTTGAATTTATTTTCGTGAACAGACGATTTCTTATCTTTATCCTACGAGTTGAGCAAAAAATAATGATCATGAACTCAATTTTGGCAAGTAGGATCTTGCTCTGATGAGCACCTACAACTAGAAAAGTAGTTAGGGATGCTAGAGTTTTTTTGAGTATTAGCCTTCCGACGCTTGAGTCAGTATTAAAGATTTTTGCGAGATAACCAAATACATGAATTTAATATAAAAATGAGTAAAAATCAATCCAAAGAAAAGATTGTAAGAAGAAATTCTCTTTTTAATAAGAAGAAACAAAAATAAAATCAGGAAGGATAGAGATAGGTGAGGATAAAAAATGAATTAAAAAATTAGATCCTCTAAGATTATGTAGAGAAGGAGATAGAATAGAGTTTTTTTCAAAAGTCCTATTTTTTCCCTCTTTGTAAGGTTTTTTTTTTTTTCTTAAAAAAATTATGGAACCTCTTCCGTGATCCTTTCTAGAGTTTTTATAGGATTTTTTTTTCTCTTTCTCTTAAATTTCAGGTAAGTGGATTTTGTGGAAAGAGTTTCATTTTTCTCTTTCTCTTAAATTTCAGGTAAGTGGATTTTGTGGAAAGAGTTTCATCTCCATTTTCCTTTTAAATTATGGAATCATGAGCTTTTCTATAAGATTTAACTTTTCTCTCTCCTTTAAATCATGGAGTTGTGGATTTTATGGATATGGTTAAATCCTTACTTCTTTAGATAAGAAGAGAAGTTGATTTTGACTAAACTTCCTCTTTATTCGAACACATGCACATCTAATCTTACTCGCCTAACCCTACTTGCACATCTTCCTCCAAGCTTTAAGGAAAACTTGATTCTGATCATCTTATTTTATGACCCAAACATAAGTAGGAATGCACAAAAATTTGTGAAGCATATGATTGATCCATTTGGAGATATAGTAGCAATTATCAATATTGACTGTTGATGCAGTTTTTCGGTCATTTATCGAGTAGGTTTCCTAGCTATACTTTGGGTTTCTCCTCACCGAGACTCCGGTATTGATTAACTTGTGTTCAAAGAAAAAATGTTAGAGCTCACAGGTTGTTTTTCCGACGAAAACCCTCTGACGTTCAAGTCAGTAATTGGGTTGACTTTTTTAGGAAATACTCTCTAAGTGAAAGAAGGAAAAACATAAGTTCGGAGCTCACTCCCTTTTTCTCTGTTCTGTTTTTTTGAATCCAACCCTCTTTTCTCCTTTTTTCCCATATTTATCTCCCCCCTCACATCTCATAATGCGTGTTCTTTACTCCCCACATTCTCCTCTGTTATGGGACGGTTACCTGGTCACCATGATGAGGATTGATTGTGCGTGGGGCTTAGTCAGTTACTTGGTTGCCATGACGTGAATTAATCATGCGTGGGAGTTACTCCTTCCTTCTTGGAGAGTGCCGACTAACTGTCTTACACTATAGGTTCAGGTTGCCATATTCGAGTTGAGCTCTGCTCGAGCACTGGTCTATACCTGCTTTTAGTGCTACCCATAATATGATGAGAGCTCGTTCGATTGTTGTGGACACTCTTGTTCTTCCTAACTTTGTTCGAATAAGGTACAAGTACTTGACTCTGATCAACTTTGACACCGAGCATGCATGTCTTTGTGCTAGCGATTCGGACTTCTGTTCTGGCTGACCTATCCTCGAGCAGATTTGCTCTTTATTTCTCAAATACTGACAAAAAAGGCATATGAAAATTTAAAGAATTCTTTTATTGTCCTTTTCAGTAGTTTACAATAAGAAGAGTTATAAGCTTTAAACTTCAAAGAGAGAAGAAAAGGGTTTGAATAGGTCCACTCTTTTGTCTTTGCTTGCACTCGGTTTAGTCATATGTCAAGCCCATTTAGCAACGGTATTATTTGTGAGAGGTTTGTTTGGACCTGTGTTCATATATCAAGCCCATTTAGTACGGTCAAATGACTCGTTAGACTTGGTTATTAGACCTTAGGAGTATCTTTATTGAAAGACTCTTTTAATTTTTTTTCCCTTAAATACTTATTTTATTTATTTGTGTGACAAAGAAAAATGTGAAAAAATAAAAAGTAAAATCTCATTAATTTTTTTTTAAATAAAGCACTAATAATAAGTCCGCATTTAATCACTACCCTTTGCATCTCATACTTCATCCTATGGGCCACCAATTTCTAAGTCGCTCTATACTTCATGGAGAATTTAATTTTCAGTTGTGGTATGCATAACATTACATGTTCACACGATTTATTAGTTTAGTAAAAATATTAAATCAAAGGAAAATATCATTGGTTGACTGAAAATTGACATGATTCGTATGATTCATTTTTATTACTATTTTATATTTTCATTGAATTAATTATGTTACGCGGCATTAATTTTTATAATTTTTTTAAACAAGATTAAAGTAATCATGCCGTGCCTATGTGTAAGGCTAATGGGGCGTCTATCGGCCGGGTCTCACCGTCTCTTCACATTTGGTCAACTCTTAAGAGTTGCCAGAAAGTCAAACTATATATGTAAGGAAATTTCCTGGGTATCCAACGTGCTGCCAACCATTACAAGGATCTTAAACTGGAAATCGTTGAATCATCATCAATTTGCAAAAGACAAAATGTATTCTATTAGATTGTGTCTCATAATCAAACTCCTTAATTTTATTTTTTATTTTTTATAATAATTATTTTAATGTAACTTAAAAAATAAACTTATCGAAGGGAATTAATTAGTTCCACGAAACAGCTAAGCAGAATAATTTTAGATAATTTCATATGAGCTACCTAGTAGTTAGAGATTGCTGGTAATCGACAAGACTTTAGGGCACTCAATTCTACTTCGTAATTTGAACATTATCATAGGCTTTTACCTGATTAGAGTTCAGTTTTTAAACATAAGGGAGTACTTTGATTATTAACTTGCAGAATTACCATATTTTGCCATTGATGATTAAGGGCCGGCTCTTTGGTTGAAGTTTGAAATTGAGTTACAGTTCTGCAAGTTTGTCATATACTTATATTTTATCCGGACCCCTGTTGCTAATTCAAAAACAATCATATCTTGATCAGTATTAGAAAACCAGGTTCCTCAAGCATTGACATTCATTTCATAGGAGCTAAATTAAGGTCTACCTTATAGTTTGGTGGATTTGTCATTTTCCTCAAGTCTTACAAATGAACTTAAGTGTTGTAAGAGCATCAAGACAACAGAATATTTTATGTGAGGGAATATTAGACTTTAAAATCTGTCATTTGAATCCAATAATTGGATATCTATTGTATTGCTGCATGCATTGACCAAGTTTGCCAAAATATGATATATTTCAAAATATTACTCTGGCAATATAAACTAGAAGATGATCATATATAGCCACTTCATTTTCTAGCAACTTAACTTTACTAACCAGAGCAAAATTGAGGATGTTGATGAAAATGTTGAAAATTTTCCTCTTTGCACTGCTTGGTAGTTTGGCTCTTGCAAGTCTAGTTCATGCACAGGATCAAACAGGTTTCAGTATCTAAATTTTGAATGACAACAATTTTAGTTGTATATTCACTAACAAGGCCTCTTTCTGCTTCCTTTTCACAGGATTCATTAGTCTAGATTGTGGGTTGCCGAAAGATTCTAATTACACAGAAGCAACAACCGGAATAAATTACATTTCTGATGATGCATTTGTTGAAACTGGAATTGGTAAGAGTATATTACAGGAATTCCAAACTGGCCGGCAAAAGCAGATGTGGCGAGTAAGAAGCTTTCCTGATGGTATCAGAAACTGCTATAGATTCAATTTCACCAAAGGCAATAGATATTTAATCAGGGCAAATTTTATGTATGGTAACTACGACGAGAAAAATTCAGTACCGGGATTTGATATGTTTATCGGGCCTAATAAATGGTCATCAGTGACATTTGAGAATAATGCATCATTTGTTGCAATACGAGAGATCATTCATACCTTACCATCCGATTATTTACACGTCTGTCTCGTGAATACCGGTTTAGGGACTCCTTTCATTTCCGCATTAGAATTAAGGCCTCTGTTTGAAAATGCCACTTATAAAGCTCAATCTGGATCTTTGAATCTCTTCACAAGATTGGATGTCGCTTCAGCAACAAATTTGACAATCAGGTAAGCCATTTTTTATAACAGATATTGGCATTTATTTTCTTGTGTAAAAGCTTAGATCGTGATAAAATTCTGGTCCATTGCTTCAGGTACAAAGATGATGTTCATGATCGCATTTGGTTTCCTTATAATGCAGCTAATTGGGCGAGGTTAACTACTTCGCTAACTGTGGATGCTGAAAACCACAATAGTTATCAACCCCCGGCTGTTGTCATGAATACTGCTGGAACGCCCAAAAATGCTAGCCAGTCCATGGATTTTTACCTGGAAATCGAGGATCCATCGATTCAATTTTATGTCTACATGCACTTTGCCGAAGTTCAAATTCTCCAAGCTAACCAGTCAAGACAATTCAACATTTCTTTGAACGGAGAGCATTGGTATGGACCTTTTAGTCCTAATTACTTGTTAACAACAACATTGTTTAGTCCAACAGCCTTGATTGGAGGAAATTATTCTTTTTCACTCTATAAAACGGGAAATTCTACTCTTCCTCCTATCGTCAACGCCATTGAAGTTTACTCGGTGAAAGAATTCTTACAGCTACAAACAGAGCAAATAGATGGTACAGTTTTTCTTCCTATCTTATAGTATGAAATGAAATAACATCAATCTCTTGTTCTAATTATCAGCTTATGCAATTAAATTTTAGTTGATGCTATCACAAATATCAAAGCAACCTATGGATTAAAGAAAAATTGGCAAGGAGATCCATGTGCCCCTCTAGCTTACTTGTGGAATGGTCTTAATTGCAGCGATGGTGACTCGAGTTCACCAAGAATCACATATTTGTAAGTTTATTTAATTGAGTGAGCAAACTGACTGTTTAGTTTCTTATAACACAATGTTTAAATTATATTGATAATTGAATATGATCGTATCAGGAATTTATCCTCAAGTGGATTGAATGGGGACATAACTTCTTACTTATCTAATCTCACATCACTCCAGTTTTTGTAAGTCTTTCAAGCTCACAAGAACCAGTAGTTTTTGTACTTATTAATCATCTAAGAATAATCACATCATCACTAATTCTGTCAGGGACTTGTCGAACAATAATTTGACAGGATCAGTGCCTGATTTTCTATCTAAGCTACCATTAAGGACTCTGTAAGTTACTATTTGACAATTTTTCTTTTTCATTTAAATGTAAACAGAAGATAATTTTTTTCTTGCTCCTTTTCAGAAACTTGCAAGCAAACATGCTGACCGGTTCAGTTCCAGTTGGATTACTCGAAAGATCAAAGAATGGATCACTTTCATTAAGGTGTGCTCTTTAATTTATTGAGCTTGTATAACAAAATTATCATTTTTTCGTTTTCAAAATTCACAGTAGATAAAAGGATCAATTTGATTTTGAAACACAATCACACATATCTACGCTTCCAAGACTTAATTTCATTTCCTGAGATCAATCCAGTGTTGGCGGAAATCCAGGCCTTTGTTCAAAGATTTCATGCAAAAAGAAGAAGAACCATGTTGTGGTTCCCGTGGTAGCATCAGTTGCTGGATCAGTTTTCCTCTTAGCTGCGGCATTAGCAATCTTTTTTGCCCTCAAAATAAAGAGAAAAGGTGTGTACATATTTAATTAGCTTTAGTCACAAAAACAGAAATGCTTAGCTCACATGATCAAGATAAATTTAATTTACGATGACTTTTCAGTTGGGAAGGTGAATACAGAATTCAAAAATAAAATCGACTCATTGGAGGCTAAAAATCGACAATTCTCATACTCCGACGTCCTGAAAATTACAAATAATTTCGAGAGGATTCTTGGGAAAGGAGGATTCGGAACAGTCTATTATGGCCGCTTAGAAGAAATTGATGTGGCTGTTAAGATGCTTTCTTCTTCATCTGCTCAAGGGTTTCAGCAATTTCAAGCTGAGGTATGTAATTAGCTAATCTATTGGGAGGGCTTGGCCTAGGATTTCTAAGTATTAAACCCAAAAGACTAACCTACTTATAAAGACAAGTAACTTCCCTTTACTAGCAGTCAATGTGGAAGTAGCTCCACTTTACTAGTAGTCAATGTAGGGCACAACTCAACAATCTCTCTCGAAGAACCAATGTAGCACACAACTCAATAATCCCCCTTAGATGAAACCAACTACCATATTCTGACTACTAGGGTTTTCAAAACTAACTACCACATTTTGGCGTCCCACAACTCAACAATCCCTCTCGGAAAACTAATGCAGCACACAACTCAATAATCCCCATCGGACTCGAAACTAACTACCACATTTTGGCGTCCCACAACTCAACAATCCCTCTCGGACAACTAATGTAGCACACAACTCAATAATCCCCCACGGACGAAACCAACTACCATATTCTGGTTACTAAGGTCTTCGAAACCAACTACCACATTCTGGCTACTAGGGTATTCGAAACTAACTATTACATACTCAACAATCCTCCTCGGATAGCCAATATAGCACACAACTCTATAATCTCCCTCAGACGAAACCAACTACCACATTCTGGCTACTAGGTTTTCGAAACTAACTGCTATGTTTTGGTGTACCACATTCTGGCTACTAGGTTTTCGAAACTAACTGCTATGTTTTGGTGTCCTACAATTTAACAATCCCTTTCGGATAGCTAATGCAACACACAACTTAATAATCTAAACAACTACCACATTCTGGCATCCCACAACTCAACAATCCTTCTCAAATAGCCATGTAGCACACAACTCAAAAATCTCTCTCGGATGAAACCAATTATCACATTTTGGTTACTAGGATCTTCGAAACCAACTACCACATTCAGGCTACTAGGTTCTTCGAAACCAATTAATACTAGGGTCTTCAAAACCATGGTGTCCCACAACTTAACAATCCCCCTCAGAGATTTTGGCTACTAGGGTCTTCCTCTGATACTGTTGGTTTGGGGTTGGAGGAGGGGAGTGAGGGAGAAGGGGGAGGTGATTGGCCTAGGATTTCTAGATATCCAATCCAAAAGATTAACCTATTAAGTGGAGTGACTTATACTACTTATAAACCTAAGTAACTCACTTTCACTAGACAATGTGGGACACAATTCAACATAAACTCATTGAAAAATTGAGTTCATCGTTTTATCTTTTAGTTTTCCTGTGATAGGCATGAACTTTGACTTTCTTTGTAGGTCAAACTCCTCATGAGAGTTCATCATAGAAATTTGATATCCCTTGTTGGGTACAGCGATGAGAGTAACCAAACGGCACTCATTTATGAGTTCATGGCTAATGGAGATTTACAAGAATATTTATCAGGTTATTGTGCACTCAAAATCTTTCTATGATCGGAAAATTATTAATGCACACGTTCACAATCATAATATATTCAATTTGTACATTATTGTAAATTAGAAAATTTTGTGTGATGTGACTGTAGATATTAGCAAAAAGGTCCTGAGTTGGGAAGATAGACTTCGAATAGCAGTGGAGTCAGCACAAGGTTAGATAGCTGATTAATTTGTTAATTAGTTAATTTAATATATAGATGTGAGGGAAACTAATTTATTAATCATCCACTTGGAATTTCAAATTGTACAGGTTTGGAATATTTGCACAATGGTTGCAAGCCACCAATAGTCCACAGAGATGTGAAGTCAACAAACATCTTATTAAATGAAAAGTTACAGGCTAAATTAGCTGATTTTGGGCTGTCAAAGTCTTTTGCAACCGATGCTAACACTCATGTCTCCACGGTTGTTGCAGGCACTCCAGGTTACCTTGACCCCGAGTAAGTATATTGATAAATTAATCCTTTTTCTGCTAACAAACAAAAAGCCAATATTAATTTCCGGAAAGTTTCATAATTATTCAGCAACAGGTGTGAAATAGTTTCATAATTTGGCGTTGTGCAGGTATTATACATCAAACAGGTTGACGGAAAAGAGTGATGTATATAGCTTTGGGGTTGTTATTCTTGAGATAATAACTTGTAAACCAGCAATTTCAAGAATCAAAGAAGTAGAGAAGATTCACGTCCGTCAATGGGTCAGTTCCTTGTTAGCCAAAGGTGATATCAAAAGCATTGTTGATCCAAGATTACAAGAGGACTTTGACACCACTTCTGTCTGGAAAGCTGTGGAATTAGCAATGGCTTGTTTATCTCCAACTGGTAATCAAAGGCCAACCATGAGTCAAGTTGTAATGGAATTAAATGAGTGTTTGGCAGCGGAGATGGCTAGGGCAAATTCAGGCCGTGGTTTTGATTCAAAAGGCTCCATTGATCGTATGATGATGTCTATGAATCTTGGCACGGAATTAAATCCGCGAGCTAGATAAAATTCACTGGTTAACTTTGAACATTTTCTGCTTCATTTGATAGCGTTCACGTATGTCAATTATATTCCACCAACTCCCCTGATGTTGCTAAAGAAAAGGCCTTTTTCTTGCTCCCCCACCCTCCCCCCCCTTCTTTTCAATTTTGGCCCTAACTGCCAGTATATTTGTTGACAATCAGTTATCTGATTTGAGTAGTAGTATTTCCTTTGTGGTATTTTAGACTTTCACTCAATATAATTTTAATTACTAGAGAATGTCACTGCATCTTTAGCTTCTTGCATATTTTTGGTACTTACTTAGCAGCCTATTATACGCATACATATCTTTGCCATATAACTAAGGAGGCTAAAAAATTTTCCATATAATTTCTCTACTTAACAGAGCCTAGAAAAATTCAAACTTGCTAAGACAAGAACTTTGAATAAAAACGACACCAACAAGCACAATGAAATGATATATATTCTCCTACACGAATCATTCTTCATTTTTCATTACTAATGAAAGTAAAATGTATAGCGATTTAGATACTTACTAAACCTAGAGTCAAGGGCTGATATTGAATCACATAACAATACAAAACTTTTGTAACAAACTGTTACAGTAGAGTGTGTCTTCTTGTTATATGAGTATCTTCAAATGAGCCTAGATTGTTCTTGGCTTGATTCACCCACTGTTTGATGATCAATCTTGATTGCTCGTGAAACCTTCTGGAATTCAAATGAAATTATTCCCGCCAAAAAAAACTTCATTGAGGCACAGTCGAACAGTTTGGCAAAACCATCAAACACCTTCATGTTTTAACTTCAATCCAACAAAAGAAGGCTCTAGATCAATTGGTCCATTATATATCTATAAAACCAATAATGATTGCGTTTAACGAAGCTACTCAAGAAATAACTGTTTGTTAGCATATGAACTAAAAATTTCCATTTTTTAAAATTAATTAGTAAACGTACTTTTATAGAATTAAATGAAAAAGAAAAAGAAAAACAATATCAGCTTCAATTGCGACATTTTATATATTTACTAATGTTCATATTTATCATCATTCATGTCAACTGAACAAGTCTAAGAGTCGGGTCTTACCAAAAAGATAAGATCATCAGTTTTTCTATTATTAAAGAACAAGTTGGCGCACAATGTCAAATGAAGTTACAACCTGTTATAAAATTGCATGTAGCTCTTGGAATGAAGAAATTCTAGAATAAATTAGAGGTATCTGTTAATCATATAACAAACAAATAATATTATAATATGTGTGCACTTATCTTGAAAAACTACAAAGCAAGTGATGATTATATGAAATTTAATTACACATATCATACATACAATAGTTAGTTATATTACCTTGGAAGTATTCTAAAATTCCTCCTTAGGATGAGCTTCATTTACAATGGAATCAACTTAAGTGTAACGAGCAACGGCTTGACATGAACAATTATATATACAATGTCAATTATTTGGAGTTGAATTGTTCAAATGTTCACCGACCAAGACGTGGCCTAGTGGCGAAAGAGACGTGTATAGAATATTTCGGTACCCAAGTCAATCTTTGCTTATTTTTAGTTATTCTTGAATAATTTTAGTATCTAGCTGAAAAATCCACGTTTGATGTGAAAGAGATAAATAAAAAACTAGGATGACTAATTAATACTTTTGTCTCATTGGAAAGATCTTGTTGAAAATGCTCAAGTAATTAAAAAAATCTAACTTCGAACTGTATACGAACGAATTTGATAGCCTATAAAACACTTTAGTATTTACAGGAAGTGTTGTCCAGTTTAATTAATTTGGTCAAACTCTTAGCTTCTTGTCACCAATTTCGATTTATTTAGTTTAGACTTAGAAAATATTAATTAAATTAAATTATTATAGTGCGGTACAAAGGAGCTTACAGCTGCAAGGAGTATTTGACTTTAATTAATTGGTCACCTCTGTTTGTCGACATGCAACCTAATTGTTACGGGCCGCATGATTCCAGCCTAAAATGGCACAAGAGAATGAGCCAAGATGTGCTAGCTTGGCCCGATTCTAGAACATTCTAGCAAACTCTAGCACTTGTGTACATAGCCTAGATTTGTGACACATGTACGGTCTAGGTTTAGACACATGTACATAGAATTCTCTAGAACTAGCCAAGCTTTGCTATAAATAGAGGTGAGCTCTAAGCATTGTAATCATCCAAGCAAAGCATCAAACACTTGTAAGCTCTCTTGTAAAGCTTTTGTCTATCAATACAATTTCCGCATTTGGCTACATTGCTCGCTAGCTCCTCCTTCTCTTTAGCATTTCGGGAACCTCTTGGCTTAGCTATCGAGAAGCGTAAAGGCTTACTTAGCAACATCCTGACAAGGTTGTCTAAGTGCCGCACAGGTTTGCTGCGCAAAACACCCATCCCGTGACAAGTGGTATTAGAGCTACGGTTTGCACACACGCATTCTAGCAATGGCCAACCTCCCAAGCTCAAGCGTGACACAAGAGCGTGCTCAAGCTTCTACAAGCATGAGTGATGCGCGGCGCATTGACGTGCCAAAGCCGGACACCTACGATGGCACACGGAACGCAACCATCGTGGACAACTTACTATTCGGGCTAGACCAATACTTCGATGCCATGGGTGTGAGAGATGAGGCATCAAAGGTGGGCACTGCACTCACGTTCCTTAGAGGCACTGCACTCACGTTCCTTAGAGGCGCTGCACAACTATGGTGGCGTCGCAAGCATGGCGAAATGGGCAAAGGCATCTGCGCCATCAACACATGGGCAGACTTCAAGCAAGAACTCCGAAAGCAATTTGCCCCAAGTAATGCCGAAAGAGAGGCGAGAACACGCCTACGTCGCCTCAAGCAAATGGGTAGCGTCCACGACTACGTCAACGAGTTCACTACCCTCATGCTCGAGATCAGCGACATGTCCGACAAGGATTCGCTCTTCTACTTTGAAGATGACCTCAAGGATTGGGCCAAAACGGAGCTCGACCGGCGTGGCGTCCAAACACTTGACGACGGTATTGCCACCGCGGAGTCGCTGCACGAGTACTCCACCCAATCCAAGGAGAGAAAGCCTAGCCAAGGCAAAAGTGGGGGAGAGAGTCGCAAGGACAAGGGCCAGAATCGCAAGGATTGGGGGCAGAAAAAGCCTCCAAGCGGCAAGAACGGGCAAGCAAAATCGGAAGGCAAGAAGGAAGCGCCAAAGCCTCGCAGCCCATGCTTCATTTGCAACGGGCCTCATTGGGTACGTGACTGTCCGGAGAAGAAGTCGCTCAATGCCCTCGCTGCCCAGCTCAAGGGCACTCCACACCAACATCGGAAGAACCCCGAACCCAGCATGGGTTCGATCCAAAGACTTGGCGCACTTGACAGCCCTCAATCGGCACTCAAGAAAGGGCTGATGTATGTAAGCGCTGACGATAAACGGCCACACCGTTCGATGCGTTGCTGGATACGGGAGCCACACACAACTCGTGATCCGAGGATGAGGCCAAGCGCCTAGGCCTTGGAACCACGAGGCAAGGAGGTACAATGAAGGCGGTGAACTCACCCGCCAAGCCCATTGCGGGCACCGCACATGGAGTGAATGTTGCACTTGGCACATGGAGTGAATGTTGCACTTGGCACATGGAGCGGAAAGCTCAACTTTTCAATCGTGCCCATGGATGACTTCAAGATGGTCCTTGGCATGGAGTTCTTCGACCAAGTCCATGCCTTCCCTCTTCCGACCACAAACTCCTCGAGCATCCTCGACGGGAGTAAGGCATGCATGGTTTCTACGGAGCGGGGCAAGTCCGAAGAGAAGACCCTCTCTGCCATGCAGTTCAAGAAGGGTTTCAAGAAGGACCCAAGCTTCTTGGTCTCCATCCGGGAGCTCAACGAGGGGGAAAATCCAGCAAGTGCTCCAAGCCAAGTCCCTCCATCGATACAATCCGTCCTCGAGGAGTTCAAGGACGTGATGCCTCCGCAGCTTCCAAAGAAGCTTCCACCTAGATGAGAGGTGGATCACCAAATAGAGTTGGAGCAAAGTTCAAAGCCTCCAGCTTTGGCGCCCTACCGCATGGCGCCACCCGAGCTCGAAGAGTTGCGAAGACAGCTCGCGGATTTGTTGGATGCAGGCTATGTTCGCCCATCCAAAGCCCCATTCGGTGCACCGGTCCTTTTCCAAAAGAAGAAGGATGGATCGCTGCGGATGTGCATCGACTATCGGGCGCTCAACATGATCACTATCAAGAACAAGTACCCAATACCCTTGATAGCGGATCTATTTGACCAGCTTGGCAGTGCAAGGTACTTCACCAAACTTGACTTGCGCTCCGGGTACTACCAAGTACGCATCGCCGAAGGAGATGAACAAAAGACAGCGTGCGTCACAAGGTACGGATCATTTGAGTTCTTAGTTATGCCTTTTGGTCTAACGAATGCACCGGCTACCTTTTGCACCCTCATGAACAAGGTGCTACAACCATTCCTCGACCGCTTTGTGGTCGTGTACTTGGATGACATTGTGGTGTACAGCACCACGCTCGAGGAGCATACCAAACATTTGCAACAAGTCTTCCAAGTACTTCGGGAGAATGAACTCTACATCAAAATGGAGAAATGTTCGTTTGCTCAAGAAGAAGTAGAGTTCCTCGGGCACAAAATTTCAGCCGGCAAGATAATGATGGAGAACTCAAAGATCAAGGCCATCCTCGATTGGGAGCCTCCCACAAAGGTACCCGAGCTTCGCTCATTCCTTGGCTTGGTGAACTACTACCGCCCTTTCATACAAGGCTACTCAGCTAAGGCGGCACCCTTGACGGATATGCTCAAGAAAAATCGGACATGGCATTGGTCCGAAGATTGCCAACTCGCATTCGAAGGCTTGAAGCAAGCAATTTCGGAAGAACCCGTCCTAGTTCTTCCGGACCACACAAAGACCTTCGAAGTGCAAACGGATGCCTCCGACTTCGCCATTGGCGGAGTCCTTATGCAAGATGGCTACCCCATTGCGTTCGAGAGCCGAAAGCTTAATGACACGGGAACGCCGCTACACAGTTCAAGAAAAGGAGATGACAGCCATCATCCATTGCCTACGAGTGTGGCGACACTACTTGCTTGGCTCACACTTCACCATCATGACAGACAACGTAGCGACAAGCTACTTCCAAACACAGAAGAAGTTGAGCCCCAAGCAGGCACGGTGGCAGGATTTTCTTGCAGAATTTGACTATCGGCTCGAGTACAAGCCAGGCAAGGCCAACGTCGTTGCGGACGCACTAAGCCGCAAGGCGGAATTGGCCACACTTAGCGCGAGCCAACCAAACTCAGACCTTGTCTCACGCATTAAGGAAGGCCTCCAACAAGACCCATTGGTGAAGGACTTGCTGGAGAAAGTGCTTCAAGGGAAGACAAGGCGTTTTTGGCAAGAAGAGGGCATCCTCCTCACCAAGGGAGATAGGTTGTTTGTGCCAAGGTGGGGGAATCTACGCAAGGAAGTCATCAAGGAGTGCCACGACTCCAAGTGGGCTGGTCACCCAGAAATTGAGCGCACCACCGCACTAGTTCAAGCCTCGTATTTTTGGCCAAGTATGCGGGACGACATCGAGGCATATGTGCGGACTTGTCTTGTGTGCCAACAAGACAAGATAGATCACCAATTGCCGGCAGGATTGTTGCAGCCCCTGCCCCTTGCAGCGAGGCCATGGGAAAGCGTCTCGATGGACTTCATAACGGCCTTGCCTAAATCCGAAGGATGCGGCAGCATCATGGTCGTGGTAGACCGCTACAGCAAGTATGCTTCTTTCATTGCCGCACCCATAGATTGCAAAGTTGACGAAGCAGCCCGTCTCTTCATCAAACATATAGTGAAGCATTGGGGTGTTCCAAGAAGCATCGTGAGCGATCGAGACCCACGCTTCACCGGAAAATTTTGGACGGAGCTCTTCAAGATGTTGGGGACCGACCTCAAGTTCTCAACAAGCTTTCATCCGCAAACGGATGGTCAGACCGAGCGCATCAATGGCCTCCTCGAGATGTACTTGAGGCATTATGTGAGCGCTACCAACCTGGATTGGGCGAGTTGCTAGATGTCGCCCAATTTTCTTATAATCTCCAACGGAGCGAGGCTACCGGCAAGAGTCCTTTCGAGATCATCATGGGATTCCAGCCCATGACCCCCAACGCCATAGCCTCGACATATGGAGGGAAAAGCCCTGCGGCACACAAGCTCGCCCGCGAATGGCATGAAGAAGCGGACATCACGCGAGCATACCTCGACAAAGCCGCGAGGAAAATGAAGAAGTGGGCTGATGCAAGGAGACGGCACGTCGAGTACAAGGAAGGTGATCGGGTTATGATCAAGCTTCTGCCCCAACAGTTCAAGACACTTCGCAAAGTCCACAAGGGGTTAGTGAGACGCTACGAAGGACCCTTCCGCATCATCCGACGTGTAGGCAACGTCTCGTATCAATTAGAGCTTCCACCAAGACTCAAGATTCATTCGGTCTTCCATGTGAGTATTCTCAAGCCATATCACGAAGACGTGGAAGAACCAAGTCGCGGAGAATCAAGGAGTGCCCCAACAGCCGTTGTCACCGCGTTCGACAAAGATGTGGACTACATCCTTGCTGATCGCATCATTCGAAGGAGGGGCGTGCCACCATACTACGAGTACTTGGTGAAGTGGAAGAACCTCCCCGAGAGCGAAGCCACTTGGGAACGAGAAGATGAATTGTGGCAGTTCGCGGAACACATTCAAATGTACAAGCACGAAAGCGCGACGAGGACGCCGCGAGCTTAAGTGGGGGAGGATGTTACGGGCCGCATGATTCCAGCCCAAAATGGCCCAAGAGAATGAGCCAAGATGTGCTAGCTTGGCCCGATTCTAGAACATTCTAGCAAACTCTAGCACTTTTGTACATAGCCTAGATTTGTGACACATGTACGGTCTAGGTTTAGACACATGTACATAGAATTCTCTAGAACTAGCCAAGCTTTGCTATAAATAGAGGTGAGCTCTAAGCATTGTAATCATCCAAGCAAAGCATCAAACACTTGTAAGCTCTCTTGTAAAGCTTTTGTCTATCAATACAATTTCCGCATTTGGCTACATTGCTCGCTAGCTCCTCCTTCTCTTTAGCATTTCGGGAACCTCTTGGCTTAGCTATCGAGAAGCGTAAAGGCTTACTTAGCAACATCCTGACAAGGTTGTCTAAGTGCCGCACGGGTTTGCTGCGCAAAACACCCATCCCGTGACATAATACATACTACAATCTAAATAAATACATAATTGGCCAAGTTGTTGTATTGTTTTCCATTTTCTGATTTAGTAGAAAATGTTAGAAGATCATGATGGAGATTCTTTAATTACCTTCCCTGGAAGAAACTGAAGAAGGTGATGGAGATCTTTGAGAATTTTCTCTTCACATTACTTGGAGGTTTTGCTCTTATAGCGCTGGTTCATGCTCAGAATCAATCAGGTTTGAGTTTTTAATTAACATTTTAATTCGTCATCATTTAATTAACTAACTCTAATATCTAGGCCATGTTAGGTAAAGTTGTCTTTTGTGTTCAGGGTTCATTAGCATAGATTGTGGGGCTGTAAACACAACGTACACAGACACAAAAACAGGCATAAAGTACATTTCCGATAGAGCTTTCGTCGATACCGGCATAAGCAAGAGTGTAGCACTCACATACCAACTAGATAGTCTTCATCAACCCCTTTGGAACCTCAGAAGCTTTCCTGAAGGAAAAAGAAACTGTTACGATGTAGAACTTGCAAAAGACGTTAGGTATTTGATCAGAGCAAGCTTTTTGCATGGAGATTATGATGGCAAAGGCAAAGCACCAGAGTTTGACTTGCATCTTGGACCAAATAAATGGGAGTCTGTGATCTTGGGAAATGTTTCAACTATCCTTTTTAAGGAAATTATTCACGTCACCTCCTCCAATAGTATACAAGTTTGTCTTGTGAATACTGGTTCAGGGACGCCTTTCATATCAGAATTAGAATTCAGGCCCCTGCATAATAACACTTACATTACCCAATCCGGATCACTCAACGCCTTTGTAAGGATTGATGTTCTTTCAATTACCAATCAAATAATCAGGTGAGTCAATTTCATACCCACCCTCCTTCAACTTTTTGTGTAAGTTCAAATCAGAAGAAAATCGTAGTGAAAAAGAAAAATGTTTCAGATATCAGGATGATGTGTATGATCGAAGGTGGGTACCATATACTTATCCTAAGTGGGCACAAATAACTACCCCACTCACCATTGATGCGGATAGGTACAATGACTATCAGCCGCCGCCATCACTTGTCATGAGGAGTGCTGCTACGCCTAAAAATGAGAGTGAGCCTTTAATAATCGACTTGATTCCTGCGGATTCCACTTCAAAGTTTTATATGTACATGCATTTTGCTGAGCTTGAAGAGCTTCCAGCCAACCATTCCAGGCAATTCAACATTTCTGTCAATGGAAACCACTTGTATGGACCTGTTGTTCCAAGTTATCTGCACACAACCACTACGTACACTACTTCAGCCTTGACTGGAGAAAAGTTTCAATTTTCAATCCATAAAACCGAAAATTCAACCCTCCCGCCAATACTCAATGCAATTGAATTTTATTTGGTACAAGATTTCTCACAGACAGAGACAGAGCAAGCAGATGGTAAGATTCTTTTTAAATTAATTTCACTGTCAATCTTCCTCTTTATTTTGGTTATCATAATGTCTGAATATGCCACATATGTATTATAGTTGATGCTATCATGAATATCAAGTCGTTGTACAAAAGAAAAGACTGGCAAGGAGATCCTTGTGCCCCTCAAGAATATTTGTGGAATGGCCTTGGTTGCAGTTATAATGATAATGATCCTCCTAGAATCACTTCCCTGTAAGTTCATGCCTTCAAGAATGTTAAATTATTATTTTTTCTATTTTTTATTCAACTTTTTGATAATTAAATCAATGAACCTGGAATCAGGAATTTATCCTCAAGGGGATTGACTGAGGGGATCCCTCCCTATTTATCCAATCTAAAAATGATAGAACAATTGTAAGTATCTGAATCTCACATAAATGAATGCATTATCATATTAAATTGACGATAAAGACTCAATATTGGGCTTAAATATTTCAATCTAATTTGTCAGGGACTTATCAAACAATAGTTTGACTGGACCAGTGCCAGAGTTTCTATCTGAACTCCAATTCTTGAGGGTCTTGTAAGTTACTTTTGGATTTAAACTGAAATGACATGTTTCTTATTCTTTGTACAAAAGCTAAAATTTACGTCTGTTGTGCCTTTTCAGGAACTTAACGGGAAATATGCTTACAGGCCCATTACCAGCAGAACTTGTTGAGAGATCAAAAAATGCTTCATTGTCCTTAAGGTATACTTTTCGTCAAAAAAAATATGAACCACCATATCATTTAACACCTAACTTTCCTAAGAAACATGGGAAGTTTATCATCTGGGATGTGTTTCTTTCTTTCTCTCTCTCTTTTTTTTTTTCACTGTTCTAAAATTATTTTGATATATGTCAAATCTCTCTTTTTTACCAGCTCTATATATAGAGAAATATTAGTATGCATCATAGGACCATGTCAGCTATATGACAAGAAAATGCTATGACATTTGACATTTATTTTGATAAACTACCATGCAAGTGATGATTATATTAAATTCAATTATAGATGTCATACGTGAATTAGTTGATTGTATTATTTCTTATACGCGGAGTTTTGAACTCCAAACTTTTTTTTTATCAATCAAATAGGTCCATTAATTTAATTTCGTGGAAACATAATATTATAAGGTCTTCATGGATGTTAAACTACAATAAGGAGTTGTAGCAGCACTGCCATGCGTGAGATTACAAGCTATCAGTTAAAATTCTAACTTTTGATGTTGTTTAAATTTGGCTGCTTTAATTGAAGTGTGGATCTTTGCTCATCATATCCTTGCAAGGAGAATAAGAAGAACAATTTTGTTGTCCCAGTAGTAGCATCATTTGTTTCATTATTGGTCATCACATTAGCTGTATTAGCTATCTATTGGAGACATAAAAGACTAAGAAAAGGTATGACCAAATTATATATATTCTTGATATTTTGATTTAATCTCCATGTTATTTTTAGGAGAATATATCTCAAGATTATAAATTTGCTTACACAACCTCTTAATCTATGAGCAGGGGGAAACAATGATGATTCCAGCTTAATAGATCGATCATTGCAGACAAAGAAGCGACGATTTTTTTTTTTTTTTTTTTTTTTTTAAGGGGAGGGGGGTGGCAAGCCAAAGATATTGGAACCCCTCCCCACCCCCAAGGACTCGAACTCGGGCCGCCACGGCTTTAGAACCGATCATTGCGACCAACCCGACCACGGCTTTGGGGGCAAGCGACGATTTACATATGCTGAAATTACAAAGATTACCAATGACTTTGTAACAATCCTCGGCGAGGGAAGTTTTGGAAAAGTTTACCATGGCTACTTGGATGATAATACTGAAGTTGCTGTGAAAATGCTCTCTCCATCTTCTCGTCAAGGGTACGAGCAATTTAAAGCAGAGGTAATCTTAAATCCATCACAGACAAAAATTGGAGCCCAAATTTATGTCCAACTAGAAAGATTTTAATTTTACAGGTAATACTTCTTCTGACAGTTCATCACAAAAATTTGACAACCCTGTACGGCTATTGCAATGAAGGAAACCAAATTGGTCTCATCTACGAGTACATGGCCAATGGGAACTTAGAGGAGTATCTATCAGGTTTGGTTTTGCTTTATTTTTATTTTTTTTGGCTTTTCAAATGTCAAAACAAGAAAGTTTATCAATTAAAACAAGAAAAGAATGTTTTAACATTTAGTGTGTGGATGCAGATAGCAATGCGGATGTCTTGAGTTGGGAAGGAAGACTTCGTATAGCAATGGAGTCAGCACAAGGTTAACGTGAATATATATGAGCATAATTGGTTATAATTGAGCTTTCATATTTTGTTTGTGGCTGTAATTGAACTGATTTGGAGTTGATTTGAAATGTAGGATTGGAGTATCTACACCTGGGCTGTAAGCCACCCCGAGTACACAGAGATGTCAAGCCAGCAAACATCTTATTAAATGATCAATTCCAAGCGAGATTAGCTGATTTTGGGCTGTCGAAAACTTTTCCAATTGAAGGTGTCTCTTATCTATCAACAGGCGTTGCTGGGACTTTTGGGTACCCTGAATAAGTATATAGCTACGTCCACATTTTCTTATAATCTGGACAGAGCTAAATGCTATCAATTGATACATGGACAGGGCAATAATCACCTGTTTTGACTTGTAGGTATTGTCAAACATTTAGGTTAACTGAGAAAAGCGATGTGTACAGCTTTGGGGTTGTTCTTTTGGAGATAATCACAAGCCGGCCAGTGATTGCAAATACTGAAGAGCATAAACACATAAGTCAGTGGGTAGGTGTCATGCTTGCACAAGGTGACATTAAACACATTGTTGATCCAAGGTTACATGGGGATTTAGAAGTCACTTCTGCCTGGAAAGCTGTTGAAATAGCAATGGCTTGTGTCTCTCATTCTTCCTCCCGAAGGCCAAACATGAATCGGGTAGTGATGGAATTAAAGGAGTGTCTAGCAATGGAGAAAGCTCGAACGAAGGGCCATCGATTCGGTTCAGGAGGTCAAAGTGGAACGATGATGACTCTAAATCTAACTTCCGAACTAGCTCCTCTGGCTAGGTAGTTCTTTAGGCCGAAGACATGGCCCGTGACAAAAGAATAATGAATGGAAAAAGATCTTGGCCTGCTTTTATCCATTCATATATACGAATATTTGAACAATCTATAGAAGAGATCGAAAGAGAGCTATTATAGGAAACATGTAATGGCATGATTTGTGTTATTTCCTTTTCATCAACATATTGTGTTTTTGGCTTTGGTATAGCCTTCGGAAGTCAAGATGTTGTAGCTTTAAGTAGTTTTTTTTTCTTTGTCTAACGCTTAGGATTTGAGTCTCGCACATGCGCCTCACGTGCAGATTAAGTGATGGGCCGCAAAACTTGCGCTCTTCGCTCGTTTTTGGAAGTCTCTTCGTTTCAGATGAAAAGTCTTCTTCAAGCATCCGTCATGTCAGCTGATCCGGAAACTATCAAATAACATTGTCGGTCGTTCTATTTTTGAGATCATGATCGACGCACACGTATATAAATAACCCTTGTAACCTAAATGTTTTACAATAACAATTGATGTACGTAGCTTGGTGGCCATCTCGGTCCTTACAAAAACTGATGACCATCACAACTGGGAAGAGCTGACTAGCTAGCATAATCAATGTGACTAAGTTCATGTTAATAGTAGAATGTTAAGCGATCTACAATTACGTGAACATCCAATGAGTAAGCCACATAATAAGATATCCATTATGATCTAGAAATTTAAGATGATATGTATTTTGTTAAAGTCCAAAAACATCTATAAAGCCGTATAGTTTAATAATGTAATAATTAAAAAATTTATTAAGTTATATAGTTTAATAATCATTATATTATTAAATAATATAATTTAATATATTTTTTTAAATTTTAATAAAATTTAAGATCTTACATCAAATTTGTACCCTAGACCAATAAGTGTTTTTTAAACTTTATAGCTGCACCATGTGAATTCCCTTGAAAGTTAACAAAATTGGGATTCCAATGAGGTTACAAATGCTTTTGTTCTACACTTCTATTTTTTTACATGTTAGTTTTCGAAATGTGGACCGGTTACATTAGCATTTGAGTTGTATGGGTTACGACTATAATACTATAAATTATTATTAAAAGAGGGTAGCCAAGATGCAAATTGCAGCCCTTGAAACTTGATCATATTATATATACTGTTTGGGTAAAATATCAGACAGGCTCCTAAAAGCCATTCCTGGTTTATGGGGTAAATATCAGACAAACCCCTAGAAGCCCTTCCGGCTCAAGCAAGACTCCTGATGGTAACCTAGCCCGAGCAACCACTCAGGTCATGGTCGAGAGCTATTTGCCTGCTCGAGGTCATCCTTCTGGTCAAAGCTGGTTAAGGTCGAGAGCTCCTTGCCTGCTCGAGGTCATCCTTCTGATCAAAGCTGGTCAAGGTCGAGAGTCGAGCACATCGCTCCTGCTCGCAGATATCCACGAGCACAGCTGGACAAAACCCGACCTAGGACAACCCGACCCGTTATCTCAGAATCCTGGCACACCTTTTGATGTCTGACAAGGGTCCCACATGGTGGAGAGATGACACGTTGTTGTCGTGGTCGACGACGTGCCACCAAGGTGTCATCATTCCTCGCACGCTTGCTCGACATGGTGATCCGCCACGTGCATCGATTAAGGAACAGTCGCTCATCCCTAGGGAATATTCCGCCAAACTCGATCGCCGAGGGACCCGGATACCACTAGCGTGGGAGTGGACGACTGGAAAGGAAAAGAGAGGGAAAAACAGAGTATAAAAGGAAACGAAGGAGAACGGCACAGGGGTTGGACTTCTTGAGACACAAAGAGGTTAGCACTTCGAATTCAGAGAAAGAGAAATTGAATTCTCTGTAACTGGACAACAGGTTCTTCCTTTCTAAATTTCTCTCATCTGATTCTCTCTAAAAAGACCATACTTATCCAAAAAAGGGGGGGCGAGATAATACCCCTTTCATCTTTCCGGTCTCCTCACTAGGGAGATACCAAAAAGAAAACCCGATTCATCGACTTGATCGTCGGAGGGTTTCGCACGGATTCGCCTGGCGACCACGACCGGTTTTACGTGAGTGCGGTCCGGAGATCATTGTTCTGAAGAAGACAGCGAAACCAGACAAAGGAGGCAATTCTGCTCGAGCTCATCGCGAGCAGAAGGATCTGGTACTGTTTAAAACCGCGAGCAAAAGGTTCAGACGTTCCTGCTCGAGCTGTTTGGAGGTACTGTTGGAAGGTTCGAAGCACTGTCGAGGCACGCGGGAAAAGCTGCATCAACATTTTTGGCGCCGTCTGTGGGGATCGGCACAAAAAGCCCGATTTCCTAATACATTGAAGACACACAAAACACAACGATGAGGGGAAACAGCCGAAGAGGTGTAAGTCCTGAGGAATCGATGACTCTGAGAGAAGTGGCCAATGAGGCCCAGAACAGGGAGATCCAGGAAAGGATGGATCGGATGGAAAAACAGATTGAAATTATGACCTCCCTGTTACAAGAATCCAGGGAGGGACAGAGAAAAGCATGCAACGATGTCCCGGAGTCCAGCCGAGGGAATGGTCATGTTCGGGAAAATGCGGGAGATGAAGCCCAAAGACCTCAGGCACCGAATGTTACAGTAAGAGAAGAAACGAACATGGAGGAAAGGGGGTCTCGTCAACATTTGCAGGAGACAGTCCCAACCTCTCGTGCGGAGGAGTTGGAGGGAGAAGTACGCAGGTTAGCACAAGTTGTGGAAGATCTTCGGGGGAACCGAAAGAGTCCAAGCTGGCGAATAATGCTGGACAATGAATCCCCTCTCTCCTCGGAGATTATGGGTGTCACGATCCCGCGTGACTTTCGCTTCCCGGATCTGCAATATTCGGGAAAGAGTGACCCATTAATACATATAGAGCGGTTCAATGACCTGACAGGGTGCAAGGTGCATCGGCCAGCTGAGAGTGCGAGGGCCTTCCCGCTCACTCTTGAGGAAGAGGCGAGAGAATGGTACCGCGAGCTCCACGGGAAGTATCTTGAGTTTTGAGCAGATGTGCGGGGAGTTCGCGGAACAATTTGGCAGCGGTGACCCCGAGGATGACATGATGGAGTCTGTCGAGTGAGGCGAAGAAGAGGAGTCCCTCGGGAGTTTATCAAAAGATACCATAAATCGGTCCTAGATCTTGGTGCGTTCAACCATCCTCGAGCTCTAGGGGATTAAAGAGGGTGTTCGGATGGGAGACCATGGTATAACTGCGGAGTCCTTCGATCCGTTCGTGATTCGGACGTCGTCGAACAAATAAAGCTGGACATGGTAATTGAAGAAGAAAAGGCTGCCAAGCTAAGGAGTGAACAAGTCACTTGGAGCAAGGCGAAAGGAGAAAGGAGTCCTGCCAGGGGACACGAGCTCCAAGCGATGAGGGACCAAGGCGACCAGTACTGACCCATGTCGAGAGGTTCCCCACGCGGGTGGTTCCCAACCACCCCGCAGGTCTCGAGCCGGGATCACCGAGAATACCGGCGTCATGATAGCCACGCATTCCATGACCAGCCACCGGGTAGACTGAAGTGAGCCATGCAGGGGTGATCGTTCATTGCCACCCCACCAGAAGCTTCCAGGGGATAGGGCGGTCAAGTCGTGGAGCAGAGCCACTGCTACAAGCGAGTATCACGAAGTTGAAGGTATCTCTTGAAGATATACTTGAGTGGGTGAGGCGTGGACTGCTGAGCCCTCAGCGCTGGATGACCACGCCCGGCCGAGGCGGAGCAAGAGGCGATTCTGCCGTTTCCATGGAGACCATGGTCACACCACGTCACGGTCTTGGTGATTTGAAAAACCGGTAGAAGATTTAGTCGAAATCGGTACTGGATGAGTTTATAGAAGGAGGGCACCGGTGGTTGAACAACGGTGAGGAAGGTGACCGGGCCTATGAAATGGATCTGAACCGCCATCCACGAGGGTGATTTCAGGTGGTCAGAGCGATGGCAGGAAGTTCTAACGAGGGCCGAAAAAATTATTGCGGATATGCTGCATTGCCGTGAGAAGTCTGTTCACTTGCTCACTGCGGCCAGAAGGCCGAGTCGAGGCGGTGCCAATCATGTGGACGGATGAAGATGAAGAGGGGTCTTTGTACTCCACGAAGATGCCACAGTGGTTAAAGCCAATGTAGCGAAGAAGGAAGTTGACCGAATATTGGTCGATTCGGGAGCTCGGTAGATATTCTTTTAAATCCACACTCGAGGATTTAGGAATAGCAGTGTGAGCCTCGAGCATCTGAGCACTTCCTTGAAGGGGTTCGGGAGGAAAGCTAATACCTCTAGGAATCATCAAGTTGGCGGTAACCATGGGCTCGAAACCTTTCGAGAAGAACATGATCTTTGGATTTCGTGGTGGTAGATGAAACCGACCCATGTCGAGGCGATTACGGGAGGCCATTTATGAGGATCGACCAATGCGTGGTGTCCACCCATTACCTAGCCCTAAAGTATCGAGTAAGCGGGGCTATAGGGGTTGTGAAGGGCGACCGAAGGGTGGCGAGGCTGCTTATCTTTGTGGCTGCAAAGAAACAATCGCGGATCACCTCGCTAGACACGAGGCGAGATCGAGGACGGAGGCGAGAGCCGGTGGAGAAGCTAGAGGAGCTCGAGGTGAAAGCAGATGACCCAGGAAGAAAGTGCAGATCGGCTCGAGCCTTAGCGAGCCGTTAAAGGAAAAGTTGGTGGAATGCTGCGAGCACCGCGAGATGTGTTCGCATGGACGCATGATGATATGCCAGGATCGACCCGGAGGTGGCGTGTCACGCGGTGGCGGTCTGGAGAGCAATGGCCGGTGCAGCGGAAGAGGAGATGTGTAAACCGGAGAGATCTGAAGCCATAAAGCTGCGAGGTAGAAAAGCTGCTGAAGCGGGATTCATACTGGGAGGTGTCCTACCCGAATGGATCTCGAGATGTAGTCTTCGGTGAAGAAAGCAAATGGGAAATGGAGAATGTGTGTTGATTTCACAGATTTGAACAAGGCTGCCTTGAAAGATAGCTTTCCACTACCAAAGATAGACCAGTTGGTGGACTCTACGGCGAGAGCACGGGTTCTTAGCTTCATGGATGCATTCTCGGGATATAACCAAATTCCATGCACCGATCAGACGAGGGTGTACGACTTTCATCACCGATCGAGGTATGTATTGCTACTGAGGTCATGCCTTTCGGCCTAAAGAATGCGAGGCAGCGTATCGGAGGTTAGTGAATAAGGTTTTCAAGCCATTGATCGGTCGGACTATGGAGGTATATGTGGATGACATGATCACCGAGTCTAGAGGCGGAGGAGCATGTAAAGCATCTAGAGAGACCTTAGCCCTCTAAGGAAATGCAGAGATGAAGTTAAACCCAGAAAAATGTGCTTTTGGAGTGAGTTCGGGAAAATTCCTAGGCTTTATGGTGAGTCGCGGGAGTTGAAGCCAATCAGGAGAAGATCGAGGCGAGTGATAGAAATGAGGGTCCCTCGTAACCTCGAGGAGATCTGAGTCGGCCGTGAGCTAGCATCCCTCAGCGGGTTCGTATCTCGAGCCAGCGATAAATCTGGAGTCTTCTTCGGGAAATGAAGAAGGGCGGGGAAGGCGAGATGGGCCTTAGAATCACGAGGAGGCGTTCCAGCTGAAAGAGTATTGCTTAAAAGCTCCGTTATTGTCAACACCTCGGCGGGAGAGTGCTTGTTTACATGCTTGGCAGTATCCGATGGGCAACGAGCTCGATTACGGTAAGAGAGGAATCGAGAGTACGATATCACATGTATTACGCAGCGAGGCGTTCTTGGAAGCGAAGCTCGGTATCGACCATGGAGAAGTGGGCTCTAGCCACAGTCGCAGCGGCCGAGGCGAGGCCTTATTTTCAAGCACATTCGGTGGTGACAGCGACTAACCGACCCTCGAGGCAAACTCTACACAAGCACGAGACCTCCGGAAGGTTGGTTAAATGGTCGGTGGAGTTGAGCGAGTTTGACGCTTAATTACCGACCCGAGCGGCCATAAAAGCACAATCTTTAGCCGAGCTTGGTGGTCGAGTGCAGCGAGGGAAAAGAGGCGAGGCGAACCCTCGTCGAGCTCCAGGGCTTGACCAAAACATGGGTAGTCACGATAGATGGATCCTGTGGAAGTCGGGGAGGCGGAGGCGGGAGTGGTGCTCGAAGGTCAGGAGGGGTGGAGATGCAATACGTTGTGAGATTAGAGTTCGAAGTCACCAGCAATCAGGCCGAATATGAAGGCTGTAATAAGCGGGTTTGAAGCTCGCCTCGGTAGTAAAAGCGAGAGGAGATAAAGCTTAGAACGGACTCCCGATTGATAACAAATCACCTCGGCGAGAGCTTTCGAGGCAAAGGGAGAAGATGGATGCCTATCTTGGAAGGTAAGGCGGTAATGAAAAACTTCCAGTTGTCGAGGTGGAGCAGGATCCAGGGAAGAATTTTCGGCGAGATATGATAGCTCGCATGGCGACCACCTCGGATCCTAAGTTTCAAAATCTATCCCTCTCGAGTCAAAACACCGCTCGAGTATCGAGCGGGAGGGCGAGTGATGAACTTAATAGCGAGCAACACACGGATGCGGTCGATCATCTCCTACCTCGAGGAAGGGACGGTGCGGTGATAAGAAGCGAGCAAGAAATTAAGGTGCAAGCGACCGGTACACTCTCGTCGATGGGGTCTTACTCTGAGACAGGTACACTCTTCCGCTTGCTGTGGTGTTTAGACGAGAGGAGGCGATTCGATCCTCAGAGAGATACGAGGAGTGCATGGAAATCACTCCGGTTCGAGGTCCTTGGCTTTCGAGGCCTTGAGGCGAGGTATTTTGGCCCGCGTGCACGAGATGCTCGGGAGAAGGCGAGGCTGCGAGGCTGCGGAGCTTTGCTAACCACTGACTCGACCTCAGGAGAACACTTCGACGATGAATTCGCCATGGCCATTTGCTCGATGGGGAATAGATTTGATTGAGCCCATCTCAGAAAGGAGAGCATCCGCCACCCATCTTATAGTCGCGATTGATTATTTCACCAAATGGGTCGAAGTGGGAGCCTTGAGCGACATCGCGGAAGGTAAAACCACGATTTCATTTGGAAGAATGTGATTTGCGGTATGGGATTCCCAGTGCATTGGTCACTGAAATAATGGGAGGCGGTTTGATAATGGCAAGTTCGAGAGACTTACATCGGAACACAGGAATAGAGTTGAAGTTTTGCTCTCCTCCACTTGCAGGCCAATGGGCAAGTAGAGGCCATGAATAAGACTATAAAGCGCCTCTTGAAGACAAAGTGGGCGAGCAAGGGGCTTGGGTGGATGAGTGCACTGGTGTCTTGTGGGCTCTGAGAACCACACCTGCAAGCGGCCCGTTGGAGAGACCCGATTCTCCTTGGCATTTGGACCTGAGCGGTGGTTCCTAGCTGAGATAGGAATGGGGACACATCGGACGGAGCACTTGACGAGGAGCAAAACAACGAGCGGATGTGTGCGAGGCTTGGACTTCTTTGGAAGAAAAGAGAAAGGATAGGCTGCGAGATCTCGGAATATCAACGAAGGGTGGCTCGTTATTCTGATCGGAAGGTACACGTTCATGCGATTCGGTGGGTGATTGGGTATTGAGGAAAGTCAACAGAGCACAAAGACCCGAGACAAGGTGTACTTGGACCAAGCTGGGAAGGTCCATGTCGAGTCACTCAGTGGCGGGACCGGAGGCATCTGGGTGGCCCGTCAGGATGGACGAGGAGGTCGAGAGCCGTGGAGCAGCATGACTCACGAGGAAGTATTTTCAATAGGTTTTCTTGTATTGCAATGCTAATGTAAATATTTCATCCCAAGATGGGATATGTAAAAGTACAAATGTATGTAAAAATAAGAACAGCATTTATAATGTAAGTTCAAAATAAAGAAGGGAAGAAGAAGAGCTCCTCGGCCGGAAGTCCCAAGCCTAACTTCATTAGGCGGGACGGTGCCTAGCTCGGGTTGTTTGAAAACCGAGGCGGAGTGTTATCGGAAGACCTCGAGTTAATTAAAAGGCTCGGCGGAAGAAGAGCTCCTCGGCGGAAGTCCCAAGCCTAACTCGTTAGGCGGGGCGGTGCCAGCTTCGGGTTATTTGAAAACCAGGCGGAGTGTTTTCGAAGCTCGGGTAGATTAAAAGGCTCGAGGAGAAGAAGAACTCCTCGGCATGAATTCCCGAGCCTAACTTCATTAGGCGGGACGGTGCCTAGCTCGGGTTATCCGAAAACCGAGGCGGGAGTGTCATCGAGAACCTCGGGTCGATTAAAATGCTCGGCGGAAGAAGAACTCCTTGGCGGAAGCCCCAAGCCTAACTTCATTAGGCGGGACGGTGCTGAAGCTCGGGTTATTTGAAAACCGAGGCGAGTGTTTTCGAAGCTCGGGTAGATTAAAAGCTCGAGGAGAAGAAGAACTCCTCGGCATGAAGTCCCGAGCCTAACTTCATTAGGCGGGACGGTGCCTAGCTCGGGTTATCCGAAAACCGAGGCGGGAGTGTTATCGGAAGACCTCGAGGTTAATTAAAAGGCTCGGCGGAAGAAGAACTCCTCGGCATGAAGTCCCGAGCCTAACTCATTAGGCGGGACGGTGCCTAGCTTCGGGTTATCGATAACCGAGGCGGGAGTGTTATCGAAGACCTCGAGTTAATTAAAGGCTCGGCGGAAGAAGAGCTCCTCGGCGGAAGTCCCAAGCCTAACTCGTTAGGCGGGACGGTGCCAAGCTTCGGGTTGTTGAAAACCAGGCGGGAGTGTCATCGAGGCTCGGGTCAATTAAAAGCTCGAGGAGAAGAAGAGCTCCATGCACGAAGTCCCAAGCCTAACTCATTAGGCGGGACGGTGCCAAGCTTCGAGTTGTTTGAAAACCGAGGCGGGAGTGAATCGAAGCTCGGGTCGATTGAAGGCTCGAGGAGAAGAAGAGCTCCATGCATGAAGTCCCAAGCCTAACTTCATTAGGCGGGGACGGTGCCAGCTTCGGGTTGTTGAAAACCGAGGCGGGGTGTTATCGAAGACCTCGGGTCAATTACGAGGCCCGGCAGGAGTTCGAAGGAACCCTTGTCCAAAAGTCCCTAGGCACTAAGTTCGAGGCGGGACGTTGTCTAGCAAGAGCCAAATCTGAGGCTCGAGCAAGTCAAATGAGCTCGTAATATAGACTTAAGGCTTACTTAGCCTAAGTCGAGCAAAAGTCTACCATGCATTCATAAATAAAGGATGTACTGACACTTAGAAAATTTTTCTTGGGCAAGCACATTCAAAGTTAACTCAGCGTAGAAGGCGAAATGAATGTACACTAGCGATCAATAGAATTGTTGAAAACATGTGTCTCTTTATTTCAAGTCGAAAGGTTACATATGTATATAAAAAAAAAAAAAAAAAGAAAGAAAGTGTCAAGTTATTCGACGGGGAAGAGTAGCATCGTGGCGGGAACATCGGCGACGAGAAGAACCAGCAGCGGAGGAGGCGGGGAGGAAGGACACGCGGGAGCTTCGGTGAGAGCATCGGCGGGAGGGAGGTCACCGGCGGGAGGGGCCTTGGAAGAAGAGGGCCGGCTCAGCGACCACACCTGGGGCTCACGATGAAGCAGTTCTGAGGTTGCTCATGTACTCAGTTACATACCCTTGATCGTGGACATGTCGGCCGGGTATGCCTTGCCAAAGCATACATCGAGCGATCGTGGCTGGAGTGCACTTGATGTTGTACTCGATGTGCAAGTTGGACCTTCGGATTATCTATTTGCTCCACGAAAGCGAGCGTCTCCTCCGATTAGCTGCTCGTAACAAGACTTCTGAGTGTCCAGGTCTTTCAGAGCATGCTTGACTCGCTCTTGACCTCGACCAACTCCGCTTCGAGCCGGAGACCTCGAGTCGGCCACTGCTTGTTTTCTCTGCAAAACTTATATTTTCCTCCAGTGACACGATTCTCCTCCTTCGCTCATTAAAAGCTCGCTCCGAGCTACGAACGCTTTGCGGAGTTCTTCGCAGGAACTCGGAGTAATCTCGTTGAGCACGGTCGCGGATACCAATGCCCTGAGGAGGCCAGCTGGAAGATCTTGCACTGGCCGAGGAGAGCAGGATTCTATCTCGTCGAGAAACACGTCGGTCAGCTCTTCATTAAAAGCCTTCGATAAGGCTCGGAGCGGTAGGTGACTACGCTCCTGCACACTGCTTGGCTGGGAGCAGGTCCTGCATCTCCTACGAGGAGGACCTCGCTCTGCACGCTCGACTGCCGAGCAGAAGAAGGAGCGAAGCTCGAGTCAGTGGAGGTGGGGCACTTCCTTCGGCTCGTGGTCTTTTGGAGGTACCGCGAGCTGAGTTGTCCCCAGCGCTGTGCAGCAGCTTCGCGCATCCCGCCGATCATTGCTTCACTGGAACTAGATTGGACTCTAAAAGCTACGAGTTGTTAACGGCTCCCGCACGAGCTTGCGTTTGCAAGAGCGATGCACTGCGTGCTCGAGTCGATCGTTAATTGAATAAGAAGCACTCGGGAGGCTGCAAAAACAACCGGAGCAAGACAATGAAAGCAGAGCGCAAATAGAGGAACAAAAATGAAATTCACAAGGCGGATGAATGACACGGAGTGCGAAATGCCGCTGAACCGGAGGAACTCCTCGCTACTGAGTGCAGCGTGCCCCACTCTCCCAACGAAGAAGAATTTGCTCTTCCGGTTGCCACCGGAGGTAGGGAGATCGATGATGGGCTTTTACCCTTCAGTTGGAGGTAAGATAATACCAACCAAGCATCCTTCGGGCTACACTTAAGTCGGTAGAGGTGTCCGATTTCCCTACCAAGGGCTCATCCAGATCGCAGCGTTTCCACAAAACGAAGAGCCTGGAAAGGACTCTCCACCCATTCGGGTTCAGTTGCCCAGGGGCCAGACGAAACCCAGACAAAACCCGGCCAAAATAAGGTTGGAGAGGCAACCTAACCCCTACCAAGCACTCCGAATAGAAGGTTAGTAAACCCACGGGGGCGGTCGGGATTTCACCCCTGCCTGGCAACCTCAGAATTACACTATCGGGAATGTGGTAAGTTTCCCTAAGTCTGTTCAAACTCTGATTGAGTGGTTTGACATTCTAAGTAGTCAATGGGGTATTCCCCACGCTCGGACCTCTGGCTGGCCCTTACCCTATGATGCGGCTGGGTCTCGACGCAGGTAACTCCTCCTGGGACTAGAATCCCTCACTGGGATTATACTCGGAGGTCAGTGCCTCACTAGAAGAGGAAGAGTCCTCCGGTGACATCCTACGGGGTTCATTGGGATCCGACATTTTTAAGGGTATGGAATAACAAGATGCGGAGGAAGAAGCAGTGGTGAAACGGAAAATTGAGTGGTACCGGACACAAAAGTGAAGGTGGCAGTGAGCCGCCTGGCAGAAGAAGAAGACCGATAAGCAAGGAGAGCGGATGAATTTTGAATTCGAATGAGAAGTAGCAAGAGAGAAAGCAGTGAAGAAGTTGGGGATTTTTAAAGAGGAAGACGCGTCCTTTAGGTCGCGTCCTTTCAAATTTCAAATACGCGGCTGGGATCAACCCACGTGTCCCGTCTTAAATGAGAAATGATTCAAGTGGCAGACAGCTGGGAGGCATGGGGAAGTTTAAAAGGCCGCGATCGCCCATCATTATCGAGTTTCAGTCTTATCTCGCTCACTCAAAAGACTAGAACCGGGGACCGGTGTTTGGGTAAAATATCAGACAGGCCCCTAAAGCCATTCCTGGTTTATGGGGTAAATATCAGACAAACCCCTAGAAGCCCTTCCGGCTCAAGCAAGACTCCTGATGGTAACCTAGCCCGAGCAACCACTCAGGTCATGGTCGAGAGCTATTTGCCTGCTCGAGGTCATCCTTCTGGTCAAAGCTGGTCAAGGTCGAGAGCTCCTTGCCTGCTCGAGGTCATCCTTCTGATCAAAGCTGGTCAAGGTCGAGAGTCGAGCACATCGCTCCTGCTCGCAGATATCCACGAGCACAGCTGGACAAAACCCGACCTAGGACAACCCGACCCGTTATCTCAGAATCTCGCACACCTTTGATGTCTCGACAAGGGTCCCACATGGTGGAGAGATGACATCGTTGTTCGCTGGTCGAGACGTGCCACCAAGGTGTCATCATTCCCTGCACGCTTGCCCGACATGGTGATCTGGCCACGTGCATCGGATTAAGGGAACAGCCGCTCATCCCTAGGGAATATTCCGCCAAACCTGACTGTCAGAGGGACCCAGATACCACTAGCGTGGGAGTGGACAGCCTGGAAAGGAAAAGAGAGGGAAAAACAGAGTATAAAAGGAAACGAAGGAGAACGGCACGGGGGTTGGACTTCTTGAGACACAAAGAGGTTAGCACTTCGAATTCAGAGAAAGAGAAATTGAATTCTCTGTAACTGGACAACAGGTTCTTCCTTTCTAAATTTCTCTCATCTGATTCTCTCTAAAAAGACCATACTTATCCAAAAAAGGGGGGGCGAGATAATACCCCTTTCATCTTTCCGGTCTCCCTCACTAAGGGAGATACCAAAAAAGAAAACCCGATTACTGACTTGATCGTCGGAGGGTTTTCGCCGGGACACGCCCGGCGACCCCTGACCGGTTTTCTGTGAGTGCAGGTTCGGGAGATCATTGTTCTGAAGAAGACAGCGAAACCAGACAAAGGAGGCAATTCTGCTCGAGCTCATCGCGAGCAGAAGGATCTGGTACTGTTTAAAACCGCGAGCAAAAGGTTCAGACGTTCCTGTTCGAGCTGTTTGGAGGTACTGTTGGAAGGTTCGAAGCACTGTCGAGGCACGCGGGAAAAGCTGCATCAACATATACTAAAATGGTGGACTTTTACTTGTCTTCCCTAGCTGTTAATCTCATCTACAAATATAAAATAGAATGAATACTTATGTAAAACTAATAGCTATATACACAACTTGCAATATATATATTTTAATATCCAAAAAAAGGAACGTAAAAAAAAGAATAAATGAATAAATAGTATGATGATGCGCGTACAAGTCAATGAATAATATGCATATGGTTAGATACATCATGCAATCAAAATAAAGGCACAGAAAATTCGGAACAACATTCTTCATCTTCCAATAGATGGTTTTGTTGCAGCCCACATGGATGATACAAGCATACAAAATGGGCAGAGGATCGGAGCTGAAAGCACTGGCTTGTTCATTAACTCAGTAATTAATAAGAAACGTTTGTAAATGTATAATCCATTATATAGTGAACTTGTGGAAAGTAGAAAGATTTGAAAGATGGGTGCAATTTATTTCAAAATGTTGTGAAGTCTTCTTTTATTACAATGTAAGTCAAAATTCGATTGGCTCAATGTTTTATTCACCTATTGACTAACTAGAAATAAAAGTGGGCATATTGACGGAGAATTACTTTTCCCTCTGAAAATTGAGGGATAAACCAGACTTCATATATATCAATCACAATAGAGGTAAGTCTGTTGGGGTATTTGTCACTCTTCTAAAATTGAGGGGTATTTGTAATAATCAAGATAACATTGGGGAAAAAATTTACATTTGTGAAATCATGGGGGAAACCGTAAGTTTCCTCATGAATTCTGCAGTTTTACAATACAAATATTGAGCCGCGCATCTTTGTTTGGCTGAAAGAAACTAAAGATGGTGATGAAGTTTGAAGCCTTTTCTCTTTCCATTGCTTGTCAATTTTGCTTTTACAATTTTTGTTCGTACCCAAGATGATCTGTTAGTTTGAATTAATAACTTTAAATATTCATTGTAACTTATATAAACTTGCATTTCACTGACCATGTATAAGATTTTGATATGTTTCTATATTTCTGTCACAAGATTCATTAGCATTGATTGTGGATCATCGAAATATCACGGGATAAATGTTTTGCGCAACGAACCTGTGTAGTACTTAGACAACTCTTGTAGAAAGTTGCTAAGTAAGCCTTTGACCTTTTCGATAACTAAGTTAAAAGGTTTCCAAAAATACTAAAGAGAAGAGAGCAAGAGAGCAATTGAGCAAAATGCAGAAGATTGTATTACTCGAAAGAATGCTTACAAGAAAGCTTACATGAGTGCTTGAGTTCTTGCTCAATACTTGGATGCTCAAATATCTAATGCCATCCTATATTTATAGGGAGGCTTGCTAGCTCTATAGAATTCTATGATTAGAAAATTTTATGTACATGTGCATAATTCTAGAGAATTATAGGATATGTACAAAAGTGTCAAGTATGCTAGAGAATTATAGAACATTCCAGAATCTGGCCAAGCTAGCATATATTGGCTCATGGTCTTGGGCCATTTTTGGGCTCCAATTGGGTGGTATGTAACATCCTCCTCCACTTAAGCTCGAGATGTCCTCGTTGCGCTTCTATCCTTGAACTTCTGAATATGCTCCATGAATTGCCATAAATCTTCTTCACGTTCCCAAGTGGCTTCGTTTTCAGGAAGGATTTTCCACTTCACCAAGTATTCATTGTATGCTGGTAAGCTTCTTCTCTGAATCACGTAGTCGAAAATGATGTTGTCCACATCTTTGTCAAATGCGGTAACAACAACTGTTGGCTCATGCCTTGATTCTCCACGGCCTGGATCTCTTCGAGCCTCATGTAGAAGACTAGATGAATCTTAGACCTTGACGCAAACTTTCTGCAACGTCTTGAATTGTTGGGGTAGAAGTTTAATCATGACTTGATCACTTTGCTTGTACTCAACGTGTTGTTTCCTTGTATCTGCCCACTTCTTTATTTTTCTCGCGGCTTTATCGAGGCAAGCTCACGTGATCTCCGTTTTTTCATGCTATTCACCAGTGAGTTTATGAGCCGCGACGCTTTTTCCTCCTTAAGTCGAGGCTATGACATTGAGGGTCATGGGCAGGAGTTCTATGAAGATTTCGAATGGGCTCTTGCCTGTAGCCTCACTTTGCTAGAGGTTATAAGAAAATTGGGCGACGTCAAGTAAATTTGCCTAATCCCGCTGATGAGCACTCACGTAGTGCCTTAAGTACATCTCGAAGAAGCCATTGATATGCTCTGTCTGTCCATCCATTTGCGAATATAAGCTCGTTAAGAACTTGAGACCTGTCCCCAAAATTTTGAAGAGCTTCATCTAAAAGTGTCCAATGAATAGGGAATCTCGATCACTCACAATGCTTTTCAGAACTCCCTAAGGTTTGACAATATGCTTGATGAAGAGATGTGTTGCTTTATTTACTTTATAATCAGCTGGTGTGGCAATGAAGGTTGGATACTTACTATATCGGTCGATAACGACCATAATACTGCCTCACCTTTCGGGCTTATGTAAGGCTGTGATGTAATCCATGGAAACATTCTCCTATGGCCTTGATGCTAGGGGTAGGGGCTCCAATAATCATGCCAGAAGTTGGTAATGTTTAAGGATGACAATTAGTTGGGTCGGGCTCGGGCCTGACAAAGCCCGAGCCTGACCCGACCACTTAAATTAAAAGCCCGGCCCAATGAAAAGCCCAATAATTTTTGTTTCGGGCCGGGCTCAGTCAGACCTAATTCAGACATTTTTGAAAGCCTTTTTGAATTGCATGGTCGAGGGCATCTTCTCTTTGAACTTGCCACACTCATTAGAAACCATGCGTGCCTTGGTCAAAGAATTTCATTCGGAGGACCATCTTAAAGTCGTCCATGGGCACAATGGAGAAATTAAATTTTTTGCTCCATGTCCCAAGTGTTACGTGCATGCCTTGTGCCGTGCCCGCAATGGGCATGGCAGGTGAGTTCACAGCCTTCATTGTGCCTCATTCCTTAGTAGCTTTGAGGCTTAGATGCTTGACCTTATCTTCGGATACGAAGTTGTGTGTTGCTCTCATCTCCAGTAGCGCACGAACGGATTGACCGTTTATCTTTACGCTTATATACATGAGCCATTTATTGGAGAGTGCAGGCTGTGGGCTCTTGAGTGCATCAAGTTATTAATGAGAACCCATGTTCAATAGGGGTTCTTCCATCATTGGTGTAGAGTTACCCTTGAGTTGGACAGCAAGTGCACTAAACGACTTCTTCTTAGGACAGTCATGTACCCAGTGAGGGCCTTTGCATATGAAGTACGGGCTTCGAGACTTTGGCAGTTCTTTTATGCCTTGCAACTTGTCTTACCCACTTTTATCACTCGGAGGCTTTTTCTACCCTTAATCCTTACAATTGTTGACCTTATCTTTACGATGTTGTCCCCCACTTTTGCCTTAACTAGGTCTTTTATCTTTGGATTGGATGGAGTATTAACTACATTCCTTTATTCTCACCTCGTTTCATTATATTTTTCTCCCTCAAAGATGGTTACAGATACACGAGTCGACTTAGCGACTAGTTAATTTTAGTTTTGGCCATGTGATGGTGCTAGGAGATAGATGATGTTATTAGAGCTTTTTGATCACTCATTTTGGATTATATAATGATAATATGATTATTGTGGATGTTTAATGTATATTGACATCACCACAGTAAACTCTTGAAATATTAGAAACAATGGACGATATTTGGATGAGATTATTTAAGCATATATGTGTGATATTATGTTGAGGAGATTGACCAAGGAAGTTAGTTGAATATTGAATTATTTTATGGATGCACAGGTTGAAAATATAAAAAATATAGGGTAAACTTTGTTGAATTTTTAGCAAGATTCTTACTGATATTTTATTTAATCACGTTAGACCGGCCTTAGATTTTTTTTTTTTTTTTACCAGTGGTAATTAAGTTTTAGGCTGGACTAAATTGTAATAAATTGCAAAATAAGTAGTTAACTGATAATTTATCTAAACAATTCAATTGAGCGAGTTCTTAATGCTGTTTTGGTGAGAAGTTTCTTATTGATGCATATCATTGTTAAGTCTTATCATTACATACTACGTCGTATTGAATCAACCTTGTATGTGTAGACCCATGGATTATGCTTGACTCAAGATGATGAGCCATTCAATTATTCATAAAAAATATAAAAACAAGTCAAATCTGAAAATAACCTTGTATATTAGCAGGCTTTCAAGGCTGTTTCCAAGCGTGTGGATTGCTGAATTCGTCAAAATTGAAGTTTACAAGTTAATTAAAGTCTTCTCGCCACTTTTGCCATTGTTCAACAAATTCAGCTACTTGATGCTGACTTTCTAGCAACATATACACCCAATATCAGAAATTACAAAATATTAACATCAGCTGATTGAAACATTTGCCATACGCATTGTTGCTATCTAGCTACAAGAGCAAAATTGACCACGTCGCAAAACTATTTTCTATTTAATTTCCTCTTACATTTCTTCAACATTTTATTACAATTTGCAGATGATGCTTGTACTACAGTTTCTCTACAGAGAAAAGAAGAATTAGAAACTTGACCATGGAAATGTTTGAGCTATTTGTCTTATTATGTCTTTGCATTTTCCATCTTGCAGCTGCTCAGGATCAATCAGGTTTGCAGCTCTCAATTTTGTGACGCAATTTATTCATAATATTATATACTTTTTGAGACAGGGAATAGCTAAAAGCTAAATTACTTTTTCTGTGCATATTTATTTCTGTCAGGATTCATCAGCTTGGATTGTGGGTTACCAAAAGATTCTAGCTACACTGAAGCCTCAACGAAATTAAAATATAGTTCTGATGCAAATTACATAGAAACCGGCTTCCCAAAGAGTATACTACTTCAATACAGAGGACTGAAGCAACAGCAAGTGTGGAATCTCAGAAGCTTTCCTGATGGGATAAGAAACTGTTACAGATTCAGTCTGACTACGGATACTAAATATTTAATCAGAGCCACTTTCATGTATGGAAATTATGATGAGCAAAATATTTTACCAGAATTTGATATTCATTTGGGACCTAACTTGTGGGGTACAATAAAAATAGAAAATGTATCCGCTGATTATTCAGTGGAGATCATACATGTACTCCCATCGGATTATTTATCCGTCTGTCTCGTGAATACCAACAAAGGGACTCCGTTCATATCAGCATTGGAATTAAGGCCTCTGAATAATAATACGTACATAACCCAAACTGGCTCGCTGGAACTATCTCTGCGGCTGGATGTTGGTTCCACATCAAATGCTACATTCAGGTTAGACCTTTTTACATAACTGTTGCACCTGAGATTAGGTTTCAAGTGAAGCAGCAATAGTGTTTGATTAAAATCTTTGTTAAATTACTGTGCAATACGACTCAGATATAAAGATGATGCTTATGATCGGGTCTGGTGGCCGTATGTTTTGGATGAATGGGAATCGTTCAGTACTTCAGAAGCTGTTGATGCTAATGGCAGCAATAATTACAAACCAGCACCTCGTGCCATGAGCTCTGCTGTCAGACCTGTTAATGCGAGCAATTCCTTGGATTTCTCCATAAACACTGATGATCCTACATCTCAATTATATGTCTACATGCACTTTGCTGAAATTGAGGAGCTGAAAGCAAACGAGTCCAGATTGTTCAATATTACTTGGAACGGCAATATTTGGTATGGACCTTTAAAACTGAATAATCTGTCCACCACCACGGTGTTCTCACCGTCTGCCATGAGTGGTGGACAATATAACTTTTCACTCATCAAAACCGGAAATTCAACTCATCCGCCCATCCTTAATGCCATTGAAATCTATGAGGTAAAGGAATTTTTGCAGTCACAAACAGATGAACAAGATGGTATGTTCTTATTTCTAATGTCATTTGTGGTAATCTGATATCAATTTTATTCAAGGATCATTGTGTTAAATACTAATTTCCTTCATTTAAATTTTATTGTAACATTAGTTAATGCTATCATGAACCTCAAGTCATTATATGGATTGAAGAAAAATTGGCAAGGAGATCCATGTGCTCCTCAAGGTTACTTATGGGAAGGTCTTAATTGCAGCTATCCCAATGATGATTCACCAAGAATCACTTCCCTGTATGTTTGAGTCTTCTGGCTAGCAATAACATATTTTGATTTTTCTAGTTTATTATTTCAACTTTCTCTTACTGAAATTACTGAATTGCAATTAGAAATTTATCTACAAGTGGATTGACCGGGGGTATTGCTCATTATCTTACCAACATCACAATGCTTACGTCACTGTAAGTATCAGATCAAATCTGACGGTTGTTAAGTATCCAACATATGAAATAATGTTGGAATGAAATTGGCTAACTGTTTTCGATCATTCTTTTAGGGACTTGTCAAAAAATAATTTGACAGGACCGGTGCCTAAATTTCTATCTCAATTGTCATCATTGAAATTCTTGTAAGTTACCTGAAGTAAAATTTGCAATTTTCTTAGTCAGGAAAACTGAAGAAACTCATATTTTTTCTTCATCGCTTTGCAGAAACTTGGCAAGAAACAAGCTCACTGGTCCACTTCCAGTTGAACTCCTTGAAAAACAGAAAAACAATGCACTAGAACTGAGGTAGGTACAACTTACTGTTGTCCTCTCCTCACCCACTAAACTATTTGAGCTAGAGTCTTGCTTTATGACTTTATGGATCGATTCCAGAGTTGATGGAAATCCAGATCTTTGTCGATCAGCTTCATGCAAGAAGAAAAAAAAGAAGTTTGTTGTCCCGGTAGTAGCATCAGTTGCTTCAGTGTTTGTCATCTTAGCTGCATTAATTGGCGTATGGAGCCTTAAAAGAAGAAAGAAATCACCAGGTTGGAGCAAATTATTGCTATATTATATGTCAATTACAATGCAAACTTGAAATCATATTTCAAACCCACAAATTCTTATATAGCTTGTTAGAATATCATCAGGAAGGAAAGTGGATGCTAATACCAACAGATCATACGAGTCCTTGGAGCTGAGCAATCGACAATTCACGTACTCTGAGGTCTTGAGGATGACCAACAACTTTGAGATGGTTCTTGGTAAGGGAGGATTCGGAACAGTGTATCATGGCCAATTGGACAACACTGACGTAGCCGTGAAGATGCTCTCTCCATCGTCATCTCAAGGGTATAAGCAATTTCAGGCAGAGGTATTCATATGAAACTCAAAAGATTTTCAGTCTATGATATGGACTTTTCTTGGATAACAATTAAGATATTGTTCATAAATATAGGTCAGGCTTCTTTTGAGAGTTCACCACAGAAACTTAACAACCCTTGTTGGGTATTGTGATGAGGGCACCAACATGGCACTCATCTATGAGTACATGGCTAATGGAAACTTGGAAGAGCATCTTTCAGGTTTTAATCTACTTGAAATCTTTGTTTATACAAAAGTATGCAAGTATGTACAGATTTCTCAGGCCATAAACTAATTTTTTCGATGATTCAGTGACATAATTTTTGGTAAATTAGATAACTAAATAAGCAGTAAGATTTAAACTATTTTATTTCATTTGATATAGATAGTAGCAAAGAAATCTTGAACTGGGAAGAGAGGCTTCGAATAGCAGTGGAAGCAGCTCTAGGTTAGTAATAACTTTGATTTGATTATAATGTTTTTAGTCATGGCTGTAAGTCAATTAATTAATGTAATTCAAATGCAGGACTGGAATATCTGCACCAAGGTTGTAAACCTCCAATTATTCACAGAGATGTGAAGTCTACAAACATCTTATTAAATGAGAAATTCCAGGCAAAGTTAGCTGATTTTGGGCTGTCCAGAATATTTCCAGTTGAAGGTGGCACTCATGTGTCGACTACCATTGCTGGCACCCCAGGATATCTTGACCCTGAGTAAGTGATTCATATGAAATTTACTCGTGAACAATTTTCCTAACCAAGAAAAGGTTACAAATTTTTTATTCATTCTAATTACATCCTCCGTTCAGCAGTTAGAAATTAGTTTCCATATACACTATTCTGCTGATAAAAAATTTAATTTGTTCACCTGCCATTAAAAAAGAAAAAGGAAAAAGAAAAAGCTAACTGAAATAATATTACTTAACATAAATGAACTCAACTCAAATTGAAAATAGTAAAACACAAACGGAGGAGTGAAGAACACAGTGCTCTGCAATTACAGAGTATTTAGCATTGTTTACAATTTCAAATGCTGCATCTTTTACCTGCAGGTACTATATATCAAACAGGTTGACTGAAAAAAGTGACGTGTATAGTTTTGGGGTCGTTCTCCTGGAGATAATAACAGGACATCCTGTAATTTCAAAATCAGTTGAGAATGGAAACACTCACGTAAGTCAATGGGTTAGTTCCATGCTTGACATAGGAGATGTAAGAAGCACTGTTGATCCAAGGTTAAAGGGAGATTTTGACATCAACTGTGTCTGGAAAGCTGTGGAAATAGCAATGGCCTGTGTTTCTTCGAATGCCAACAGAAGACCATTTATGAATCAAGTAGTGATGGAATTGAATGAGTGTTTAGCAACGGAAGCAGCTCGAAAGAAGGAGAGCATCACCACGTTCGATTCGAATGATTCTGTTGAAATGATCACTGTGAATCTCCATAATGAATCATCTCCATTAGCAAGGTAATGGTTGTGCAAGAGTGTTAATATTATGACATCAAACAACGAGAAGAAATAATTATGTTTTGCAATTACGTTACAACGGGTTAAGAATTTTGTATCTACGATGGTTCTGGATCTTTTTTTCCTTTTTTTTGGGTAATTGGGAAAAAAAACCAATTCCATTGTATAAATGTAATAACAAAGCCTTTTATTTTCTTATAGTTACAACTGTGGTGCAATAGTAGTATACCAATCAAGTTGGAGTTGCATATAAAAAGTTCGTAGTCTTTTCACTAAGTCGTAAATGAAAAAATGAGAAGCCCATCTGTACTTGTCATGTGAATCCAATGCAAGCGGTCCACTCCACTCCCGAGTGAATTTATTGATTGAATACAAAATCTTGGTTCAAACCTGTTCTAATACTATGTTGAGTTACCACTTGACCTAAAAGTTTCAGTTTGAAGGTAAGTGCCCAATAATAACATTTAAGTTTGTTTAACACACTAGAAGTCGGTTAAAAAGCCATCCTGTAGTGACAGATTCATTTAGAAGTAGGACTTTTGCAGAACTTAGTTTAACCATGATGATGGATGTCACCTTACTATCACCTACACTTAAACGCTGAATGAAACGTTCAATAATCTTATGCACTTGAAATATATATTAATTAAAGATTGCATTGTATTTAATTTTGAATATTCTGTTTTACTTTGACAAGATCAAATGGATTGAATCTGTAATATAATCACAGTAAGCAGTCATTCCAAGTCTTTTTCTATTTTGAAGTAAGCAATTTGCCTGCAATTGTAGTTGCTGTGGCCAATTGGACACTCAAGTTATATATTTTATATAAACTAATTGGTGGACTTTTCCTTGACCATTGTACTACTGATCTCTCAAAGTAACTGTTCATTACAGCGATAATGAGGTCGACTACTGAAATTGTATAAACCAGAAGACAAACTCTTTAGTGATACCTTTTCCATGGTTTTATTAAAGGTACGACAATGTACCCTTCACTTTTAAATAATAAACGTATTTTAATAGATATCTAATAAATATATTTTTTAAATTTCATCATGGAGAAACTCGTAATATGTAAGGAGGAGTCCAAGTGATTATAAGCTCACATGCTAAGCCTTAACTTAATCACTTTGCGCCACCACCATCTCCAAGAGCCTAGTCAAGAAAAGAGCCCGATAACTTTCTTGGTCAGAGTGGGTCCGAAGCTTGGGCATCACAGAAAAAACTGTTTGCCATGATCCAATCCAGACCTGATAAGGTATTTGGACCTTAACAAGGTTTGCACAGTTTTGTTTTGGGTGCCTATATACCCTAAAACGCGTCTTGCCTGTTAAAGTGTGAACCACCTCTTATAAACTCAGCACCTCTCCCGTGCTTTGGAATTTACCTAGTTCCTTCAATGATGTTTATTGGAGCTAGGGAGAATGGGAGAAACGTGGTTCATTTAACAGCCAATAATTAGAGAAAAGAATTCTTGTGACATATATTATATTATAATAGTGTTCAAACTGCAGATGCGCTAATCTCCACTCTTGATTTGCTTTTAGAACTTGAGAAATTGGCTGTTCAAAGTGCAGTGGTTGTCTAAATCATTCTTGTAAAGTATTTAAGAAATTTTACATGTATGAATTTAAGAGTAATGCATGATAGACATGAGAGTAATCAACTAAAGATCTCAAGTGGTTAGTTGATTTTATTTATTTTTAATTTAATTTTATAATTTTTTAAAATAATATTAAATGTGTGTAAAATATATAATTTAATGTTTAAATTTAGAGTCTGGGAATGGGAAGACAAAGGTTCTATTAGCAAAAGACTCATTCTGAGGCAAAGGTTCTTGTACAGATTTAAAAATAAAATATGAATCAAACCTGAGAGATTGATGAGAAGGGACTGGCAAAGTAGCCTATTGTCAGCACTAGGAAAATGAGATAAGGTCTTTCACACCGTCTTTCTTTTATCATACATATCATACTCTTTTTCACCTAAAATTCATAATAAGAGTAAACTACCCTTTTCATGGTTAAATTGGTTGAATGGAAGTTGGGGGCACATTGACGTTTTAAATAAGAATAATGCTATATATCCCAAATTTTTTATACTAAATAACTATCCCTAATAATGTGGCATTCATCACTTTGTTGATAAGTTAATATAATTAATTTAGTTTAATTTTATTAATCAATTGATGAATGCCACGTCATGCAGAATATTTATTTTGGGATATGTAGTATTATTGTTTAAATAAATTGGAGAATAGATTGAAAATTGTAATATCAGTTGGTAGTATATTACAGACACTGACAGGCCTCTTACAAGCAAGCTGCTCATTGACATGTGCCTAATATTTTTAACTTTTTTCTTTTACTATTTTAATCCAAATCAATTTTGTAACTGATCAAGTAGTTGCCAATTTAATTTAATTTTTTATTTTTCTACTATTTTTTAATTTAATATTATAAAAGTCCAAGTCTAACAAACAAGTAGATATTGTCTACTTTAGTCACACAGTCCATTATGGTTTATTATTGGGCTTTGCAACTAAAAACACATTTACTTAGTTAGAAGAGTTCACGATTTATAAACTAGTCTAAGAACTCACTCATTAAATATATTTTTGCTTGGTCATCAATTGATTGTATAATATCTTGTTTTCATTTTCTTTAAAGACTATAGATAAACTACAAATCAATGAATAATGAGTCCACTAGTACTATCAGTAATATATTTCTTGTTTCATGCCAGCAGATATTAAATATATACTCTTGCTTGATGAAGTCATTATCTGAAAGAGTACGCAACATCAAGTTGGCTATAAATTTTTCTTTCTTACATGCTAAAAGTCTTTGACCAACATGCTCACATTGACTATTCAAATGTATTTTGGAAAAAGTAATATACTAGTGCGCAGGTCTTGCTCACTACAGTACATGATCGGAATATTTGATGACTTGAATATTATATTAATCATGCAGCAACAAGTTCCATTATAAAATGATGTACTATTTGATTGTATGATAAACAAGTAGGGAACAAATGGCCATGGAGATGCCAAGGCATTTGCTCTTTGCGTACCAGTGTATAGTTGCTCATACTATTCTTGTTCACGCCCAACTCTAAGCAGGTTTCTAGATATCAATTTTCACTTTCAATTTTTTTCAATTCGGTAACAAAGTTTTTCTGAATTCTCGTCATCTATCTTTATTTCTGTCAGGATGTATCAGCTTGGATTGTGGAATTTCAGAAGATTCTGACTATAATGACCACAAAACTAGCATAAATTACTTTTCAGATGAATCCTACATTGAAACTGGAGTGAAAAAAAAGTTGTGACCCGAATACGTCACTGAAACAAGTGAACAACAATTATTGAGTCTCAGAAGCTTCCCTGAAGGAAAAAAAAATTGTTACACCATAAAGCTTTCTCACAACTATGATAAGTTTTTTATCAGAGCCAGATTCTTGCATGGAAATTACAATGGTCAAAATAAGCCACCAAATTTTGATTTACTGCTTGAAGCTGATACGTAGGATTCAGTAGAATTCAAAGATGCATCGAGTGTTGTTACAAAGGAGATCAATCACGTACCCAGGAAAAATTATATATATGTCTGTCTTGTAAATACAGGCTTTGGGACACCTTTCATATCCACGTTGGAGTTTAGGCCATTGATAAATTTAACATATGAAACTCAATCAGGATCACTACAGCTCTTCGGGGAGGTTTGATGTTAGTTCTACAAGTAATGAAACCATCAAGGAATTAAGCATTTCGTATCATAGAAATTTTTCGCTTGCTGAATTTCAGTTACTAAGTACTAAAACAAGGTGACATTAATTATTTAGGTATGAAGATGACAACAATGATCGCATATGGTTTCCCTCCAACTTCGACAACTGGGCACCAATAAATATATCGCTCACTGTTGGCTACTCAAAAAGTGAATATCAATTGCCATCATCTGTCATGAGTACAGCGGTCATACTGAAAAATGATAGCTATTGATGTTGAAATTTGGTTGCTTCTCACTCGAGCAGGTTCTCCAGCTAACACTCGAGTTTTTTTATCATGGAAGTGGGTAATGTCCTCTAGTCTGCGTTCACAGAAAAATGTCAGAGATGGCCAAAGATTTTTTCGGCGAAGACCCTCTGACGCTTAAGTCAGTGATTGAGCTTAACTCTTAGAAATTTTCTTTAAAGAAAAAGGAAAAAATAATGTAGAGGCTCACTCTTTTTTTACTGCTTGTTCTCTACTTCCTATTTTTTGTATGAAAAAAGTCCAACCAGTTTTTTTCCTGAGGTATTTATCTGGGTTTTCTATTCCTCGCCATTATTTATGTAGTGCATGTTCTTAACCTTCCCACATACCTGTCTGTTTTGGGACAGTTATTTGGCCATTACAATGAGAGTTGATCGTGCGTGAGAGTTACACCCCTGTTCTTAGAAAGAGTCGTTTAACTGATTCCCACTGTGGCCTCAGGCTACCATACTCAAGTTTTACTTGAGAACTAGTTTATACCTACTCTTGGTGCCGCCTATAACATAATGAGAGCTCATTGGCTAGCAGTGAATGTTTTTGCTCTTCTTTAGCTTAGCCTCGAGTAGAATGAGAGTTTATACTTTTAGCTAGCTTAATCTCGAGCAGGAGTGCCTTTACATTAGTGATCAATGCTTCTGTTTTGGCTAGCTCGACCTCGAGCAGGTGTACTATTTATTTCCCAAACACTAGTCTCCCAGTTTCTAGTATTGGGAGTGAAACCAGATAAGACCAGAAATTATCGGTTCGAACAGATTTGAGGTGCCATTTTGCTTTATCCTACCCTTTCGTGACTCGTCTCTTTAGTCGTTTCATATTGAATGTGAATGATGTGGGTTGTTCTGGGCCACTTTTGAATTCGAAGAGGAGGTTCTCTGAATAGACGTGTTGGCTTGTGTAACGGACTGTCCTTTGGAGTAACTCTTTAATTCATTTATAAATCCTAAAGTTCATCTTTCCCTCTTCTCTTATTTCCTCACATGTTTAAAGTTAACTCTCGCTGCCTGTAAGAAATCCTCTTTCCAGTTGCAGTTATCCTGATTAACATCCACTGAATCATTCTTAGGTATAAACCCTGGACCTTCTTCTTCTCGTCCTTGTTATCTTTTGTTAGGGTTTCTTGATTTCTGTCTTTCTAAATCGTGGTTCAGATTTCTGAGATCTAGCAGAAATGTTCTATAGGGAAGCCATTAGTCCTTAGGAAAATGTCCGCCATGAAAAATCCAGAAGAATGTCCCCTGAGGAATCCTCTTCTTCCAGTGATTCCCAGACTGATAAAGAGATTGTGGTGAGAAGCCCTAGTCTCAGTCAAATTACTAATGTTGTTGATGATATTGTTGAGTACGAATTTCTTGAAGAGTCCAGGCTAAACAAAAAGCAGAAGGCTGGTCATAGGTCAGAGGCTGAGTCATTTGCCATTGACCATATGAAGTGTGAGACCTTTCAGTAGGACTTCGACAGATTAAAGGAGATATATTGTGTTCCTGATAGTATTGACTTTGCCTTCCTAGTAAAAATAGCACTCCTAACCGCCTCCTCGAGGATATGTCACCGTATACCTAAAGTATTTTAAATTAGATGTTAGGTTGTCTCTGCAACGATATTTTGTCTGAATTCTTTCTTAATTGCATCTAACACCAGGGCAGTTAAATACCAACCGATAAAGATCTGGTCTATTTAGTTTGTAAAATTGGTGTAATTTTGGAGAACCCATAGTGAAGGAAATAAAAACTTGTTTTAACTCAAGAATAGCTCAAAAATGCATGTTGGTATTATTTCATGTCTAGTTCAAAATACAAGAAACCCATTACCAATCTCCCCATATCTAGTGGCAATTGAAAAAGAAAATTTGTTTTCGTTGGGGATGATTGGGGGCGAGTAGCCTCTACATCAGGAGAAGTTCCCTAAATTCCTTCTCGCTTTTGCATTTCAGGTCATTTGCTGCTCGTTGCATTTTTCAGTTTAGCCCTTTCCTTCACCCATTCTTATTATTGTTTTCTGGTTTTTTAAGTTTTCTGGAGTGTGTCGTATAAGGTCAAAGAAGAGCTGAAGGTGCATGTGGACACTGCTCTAAACAATGCTAGCCCATGCAAAGACTTACTAATGCACAGCAACTTGGTCGAGTTTGGTTTAACGTCCGAGCAAGAGAAGATGAGCAGTAGTATCCTTACCAGATTGAAAAAGTGCTCTAGTACCATTGATAGCCCGAGCAATTCCTTTGCTCTGCTGAAGAAGCCAAGAGTCTACCTTACTACTTCCCCTATTAAAATTCTTCCTTCTTCAGAGGGTGGAAATGTGGTTGATAAAGCTTCTTTGAAGGACTCTACTGCTATTGTTCCTGTCAGAACCCAGTCAGCGTATCCAAGGCAGCAAACTGAATTTGTTGTACCTTATATTACAGAGTTTGCAAAGCACATGCAGGAAGATTTTGTTGCTGAGTTGGAAACTTATAGCCTTAATTATCTGGTTAACTCTTTCCAACATTCTGCATGTTGACTTGCTGCTACTTCCACAGCTTTTAAGTTAAGGATCTTTAATTACGAGAAGAGATTTAAAGCTGAGAATCAAAGCTTGAGAAAATATCTAGAGCAGGAAAATGAGGAATCAACAAAGTTCCGAACTGATATTTTCATATTTGAGGAGAGAGTTGCTATGGCTGATTCAAAGGAATTTCAGTTTGAGAAGAAGTTATCCGTAGTAAGATATAAACTTCTGAATGCCAAGAAGGAACTTAATGTCAAGGATTCTCCTTTAAGAGGACTATGAAATCTGAAACTTTGCTCCCCCAAGGTAGACTGGAAACTTTGGGTAAGCAGCTTGCTGATGAGTATAACAATGGGCTGACATTCTGCTGCGAGTGAATCATGTCTATTTTAGGAAAAGAATATCTTAAGCTGGATATGTCTAAACTCGAAGCTGGTGTGGATGCATACATGAGCGAGTAGAATGCTAGGAGCCAGCAGCAGATAAATCTAACTCCAAATGTAGAGGCTGCTCTTATGGGACCTGAAGTTGCTCCCTATGACGAAGGGGGTTCTCAAGCTGCATTCGATGTGGACCAGACTACTCAGGTTACTGATCAAGCTGCTGACTAGTCTACCCAAGCTCTTTAGTTTTCATTGTAGCTTCCTATATAGAAGCTTTGTAAACTCTGGCTTTTATTAAATTGAATAAAAGAGAAAATTTTTCATTTTAGCTTTCTTTTTTGACCTTTGATTTATTCTACGTTCTTCGAGCTCATACAAGCTTTAACAAGTTTCAAGTTTTTCCTGCTTTGAGTAGACTCTTGGACTTTAAATTATTATATATACCTTGCTCGTTTGTAAGAACTTAACTTGCTCAAATTGACTCTTGCTAACTTGGACTTCTCGTCATGCCGCGAATAGGCTTTTAGACTTATGGCCTCAATAAATTTTGGAGCTTAACTTGCTCATGTTAATTCTAACTAGCTTGAGCTCTTTGTATCGTATCGAACAGGCTTTGAGACTTTTGACCTTAGTAAATTTTAAAGCTTAACTTACTCGAAATTCTGACTGGCTTCGGCTCTTCGTCTCGTGCCGAGAGAGTTTTGAGACTTTGGCCTTACTAATTTTAAGGACTTGATTTGCTCGAGCCCATCTGGACTTTACTTGGCTCTTTGTCTTGCCTTGAGTAGGCGTCGAGACTTTTGGCCTTAGTTTAATCTTTGAAGTTTAATTTGCTCCAATCAATTCTGGCTTCACTTGGCTATTTATCTCGCCTCGTGCAGGCTTTGAGACTTTTGGCCTTAGTGAATTTTTGGAGCTTAATTTATTTGAATCAATTCTGAAAGCATTCCTCATTGTTTTTATTCATGATAAATATATTACATGCTTTAAATTTAAGAAAGTTAAATACATTAATTGAAATAACATTGCTTTACAAGAAAACTTACTCAAAGTACTTTTTTAAATGCTCTCTATTCCATGGTCTCTTTTCTTTTTGTCCATCGGGGTAAGCTAACCTGTATGCCCTAGGCCTGCCATTTGCGAGACACTGTAAGGACCTTCCCAATTTGGTAGTCTGGTATCTTTCTGGATGAACTTTTCCTCTTCTCTTTTAATAAGTCCAGATTTTAACAAATCTGCTTGTTATTCTGCTCATCGTTAAAATGCTCTATTCAATGATTGCCTATCCATATCTCTGCTCAAATCACGGCTTTATGCCCAAAGGCTAAGGCAAATGGTGTTCCCCTTCGTGGCAGTCTTGTGTGTGGTTTTATAAGCCCACAATAGGCCGGGTAATTAATTAACCCATGCTCCATTCTGCTTTCTTAACCTGGTTTTTAGGGGTCATTTTATAATTTTGTTCACCGCTTCTATTGCTCATTTGCATGTGGATGTGACGGCGAGCAAAACTTCAACTTGATTCCCATGTTTGTGTAGAAATCTCTGAACTTCTTGTTGTCAAACTGGTTTCCACTATCAGTTATCAGAGTATGGGAGATTTTGTATTTGCATATCACATTTCTCCAGATAAAGTCGGTTGTTTTGTTCTCTATTATCTTGCTCAAAGCCTCTACCTCGATCCACTTCATAAAATAATCAATCGCAACCATTACGTGTGTTGTGGATACTCGTCCTTTTCATAAAGGTCTAATCAAATTAATTCATCACTATAAAATTCTCTAATGGTTGAGTTAGGAAGTTGGGCGAAGCCCTGACAATTCTTGCAACTTCTGTTCTTTTCTTGTGTATCTTGGTACATTTTAAGCCAAAAATATCATTGTCTCAAGACTTCAAAAGTTAAATATCTTGCACCAGAATGGTTTTCACATACCTCTTCATGTATCTATCTGAGCACGTAGTCTAGTTCCTCCTCATTTAAGCAACGTAGTAGTGGCAGAGTGTACCCTCATCAGTATAATACCCTATCAATAAGCTTGTATCTTGTTGCTTGAGATTTCAACTTCCTTGCTTACTTTTTATCCGCATGCACTATCCCTTCTCTAATGTAGGAGATAATCGGGTCCATCCATGTGCCACTTGTGGTTGTACTTGTCACTTTTGCTTCCTGCTCAATGCTTGAGCTGGTTTTGATCTCTACAAGAATCGATTTGGGCATTTTAGGATCTGATACAATAGTCATTTATACTATCATATATACTCAAAAATTCTTTGCTCTCGAAATTTGCTCTACCTCCACAGCTTAAAATCTCCCAATCAATTGCCTCACCTTGTGCAGATAAGCCTCCATCTTCTCTCATTTCGTCTGGAAGCAATTACTGAGGTAGTTTACTACTAATTGAAAATCTATTCGGACCATCACTTCTTCTGCCTTCACTATTAATGCAAGTCTTAACCTCACAATGATAGCCTCATATTCAACTTCATTATTGGTAGCTTTGAATTCGAGTTTCACTGCATATGGAATTTTAACACCCTCGGGGCTAAGTAACACCACTCCTGCCCCTGCTCCATGGTCTCCACATCATCTATTTATTGTAACAACCCAGACTTTTCCTAAAATTTGTTTTCTCATTGCTTGTCTATTATCAACACCCTTGTGTGCTTCTATGCATTCGGCTATAAAATCCGCTACAACCTGTACTTTAATTATTGTTCGAGTTTGATAATTGATGTCAAACTCGCTGAGTTCTATTGACCACTTCACTAGCTGACCAGAGGTTTCTGGCTTGTGTAGGATTTGTCTAAGCGGCTGATCTTTCAACACAACTATCAAATGCGCTTGAAAATAAAGCTTTAATTTTTGAGCAGCTGTTACTAAGGCAAGTGCCCACTTTTCCACTTGTGAATAATGGGTTTCTGCTTCCAGCAAGGCTTTGCTAGTGTATTATATCGGGTGTTGAACCCTTGATTCTTCTTTTATTAAGGCCAAACTCGTAGCTCATTGTGATACGGCCAAATATAACCACAATACTTCTTCTACTTGCGGCATTGATAGCAACATGAGTTTTAGCAGATAATCCTTCAATTGTTGAAACACCGCCTCACAATCTGGTGTCTATTTTGTCTTCCTCCCATTTTTTACCTTCTAAAAGAAGACATGACACTTATTTATTGCACGGGACATGAAGCTATTCAAAGTTACCATTTTGCCCGTGAGACTCTGTATTTTCTTTAAAGTGTACGGGGACTTTATTTCTACAACTACTCTTATCTTCTTGGGGTTGGCCTCAATTCTCCTGTGACTAACTATAAAACCCAAAAAATTTTTAGAGTCAACTCGAAAAACACACTTCTCTAAATTAAGCTTTATTTGATATTCCTTCAGGAGTATGAAAGTCTTTTCTAGATGGTTAACATGCTCATCTGCAGCCTTGGAATTAGTGATCCTGTCATCTATATAGAACTTTATTGTTCGTCCAATCAGAGGTTTAAAAATCTTAGTCACCAACTCTGATACATCACTCCTATGTTCTTTAGGCCAAAGCGCATGACCTTGTAGTAGAATAAGCCTTGATTGGTGATAAAGGCTGTGCATTCGTTAGTTTGCCCAAACATGGATATTTAGTTATAATTTAGAAAATGCATCCATAAAGTTGAGTACGTCCTGTCTGGCTGTGGAGTCAGTTAACTTGTCTATTTTTGGCAGTAGGAAGCTGTCTTTGGGGTAGGCTTTGTTCATGTCTGTAAAATCTACACATATCTTCTACTAGCCATTTTCCTTTTTGATCAATATCACATTTACGATTTATTCGGGGTAATTAAATTTCTTTACGAATCTTGTTTTTAATAGCTTCTCCACCTCACTCTTTATGGCGTCATATCTCTCATGGTTAAAGCGTCTCCTCTTCTGGCTTATTAACTTCACCTCTTTATTCATCGCTAACTTATGACATGCCACCCTCGAATCGATCCCTGGCATGTCATCATGGGACCAGGCGAACACATCCGCATGTGCTCATAAGAACTTGATCAAACTCTTCCTCACTTCCTTACTTATACTCGAGTTGATCTTTAGTTTCTTCTCCTAGTAATCTGGTCTTATTAGAACTTTATCTCACTTCTCGACAGGCTCTTGTCTTTCTTTTTTACATCAAATGACGTTACCTGTATGAACTCTTTAGCTGTTGTTCCATAGCAGCTTCTTGCAATTCTCTAGTTTCCTTATATAACCCTTATAACATCAAAATTCTGCTAAGCTTCCTATTTGCAATATTAGCCTTTATAACTAAGGCATCTTCATGGAGATACAAAACTCCTTCCTCATCTTCTTCCGTCTACATGAGCAGCATTTGCCTGGTCTTTGCCTTTTTTACCGCCGGCATGTTTAGGAGAATTTTACAATTAATAGATGCATATCTGCTATAGTTTTTCCTGGCTCTGTTTGGATCTGCTGCCATCGTCGATCCTCCCACTATCATTCTTACAATGGGCTATTCTCGATCCTCCCCACTAATTTGGTCATTTTCAATAGGTTGCCGATCCACCATCAGATGTCCCCCATCGATGAACTCGTCTGGGTACCGATTTCTCACCAAATCCTCTTCTTTGTTCTTTAAGTCACAGGACTGAGATGTCAAATGGCCGCCATGATCATTGTCGAATTTATAGAATTTGCTTCTATCTCTCATATTTGCTGGTTTGGACATAGGTGGTGGAGGACATAACACACCTCATTCTTCCACGACATGAAACATCTCCTCTAATGGTACTTTTAGAGGAGTATACTGCTTATAGGTGAGACTCTGGTCGATCACTGTATGGACCTGTCTCTAGGAAAATTGCCCATGGGTGGGGGTGGCAGGCGGGCAACTCCACCATGGTTCTGTAAGTGCCAGATCATAGGGACGTTATGGTTACCACCGAGTTGATGGTAACTCTTTTAATCTCTACTTAATGATCTGTGGAACGGAACGTGACTAATTTGATGTTAGGATGTCCTTTGGTAATGGTGGTAAGAAGCAGCTTGGCTTCCTGCTCTTCTAGCAGACGACGATCCTTGGGCCATCCTAACTAACCCTCTTCCTCTCTAGGCTCTTTTCTCCTTACGTCTCATTCCTTTAATTTGCTCACTTCTCAACTTTGCTGCTTTCTCTTCTTCATTTAAAATATCCCTTTTTACTTACTCATATGCATCAGAATACGAGCGAACTAGGGTACTTCGCAGATTGTACAATTTTTACTGCTTGTTCTCTCTTTTCTGATTCTTTCTATGAAAAAAAGTCCAATATTTTTTTCCTTTTTTTTGAGGTATTTATCTAGATCTTCTATTCCTCACTGTTATTTCCGTAGCATAGTTCTTAACTTTTCACATATCCATATGTTTTGGGACGGTTATTCGGCCATCAGGATAAGAGTTGATCGTGTGTGGGAGCTACACCCTAGTTCTTAGAAAGAGTCGTTTAGCCAATTTTTACTATGGGCTCAGGCTGTCACACTTAAGTTTTGCTTGAGGACTGGTTTATACCTACTCTTGGTGCTGTCTATAATATGATAAAAGCTCATTGGCTGGCATTGAATGTTCCTGCTCTTTCTTAGCTTAGCCTTGAGTAGAATGGGAGTTCCTGTTTTTGGCTAGCTTAATCTTGAGCAAGAGTGCCTTTACATTGGTAATCAGTTCTTCTGTTTTGGCCGGCTCAACCTCGAGCAGGTGCGTTCTTTATTTCCCAAACAACAGCAATTCCATAGAATTTTGTTAGGAACCTGCTGATCTTATATCCAAATATTATATCTACTTACACTTTACTGAAATTGAGGACGTCCATGCTAATAAGTAGACTAGAGAACTGAACGTCTCTTAAAATGGTAAACTTTGGTATGGACCTTTTGTTCCAGCTTACTTGTACAGAAACACCATATAAAGTATATCGCCCATAAGTAGAACTGTAATTCAGTTCTCAATTGCTAAAACTGTTAATTCAACCCTACCACCCATCTCAATGTCCTTGAGTTGGTATATTCTTCCAGTTTTTCTTTTTTTGTGGGGATTAAAGTCAGTGGATATGATTCTGATTGTTGGTTCTTTATATACTGTAAACACATTAGTTGATGCCATAATGAATATCAAGTCAGATTATACGCTGAAGAGGAATTGGCAAGGAGATCCATGTGCCCCTACTGTTCACATGTAGCAAGGTCTTAATTGTAGCTATAATGGTACTAAATCCCTTGGGACCATATCCCTGTAAGTATGAATTAAAACTTGATTTCTATTTGTCAACCTCTTTGTGTGTGCTTTGTTATCAAAATTGTTTAATAAACGAGCAGGAACTTATCATCGAGTGAACTAACAGGGAAGATATCTGCTTAAATATCCAATCTAACATCTATATGAATTCTGTAAGCTTCTCAATCTCACATACCTTTGAAAAGACAAGTTATCAAAATTTTAAGTTGTCAACTTATGTTAATATGACAGCCAAGTTTGATAAAAAAAAATTCTGATAACCGTTTTAAGGACTTATAGAAAGACAATTTGGTGAGACAAGTGCTCGGGTTTCTCTTGAAGCTACCATTCTTAAGAGTGCTGTAAGTTATTTAACCATGATAATTAATGATGATTAATAAAAGAAATATATCATATCAGCTATTCTTTCATAGAAACTTGAAAGGAAACAAGCTAGAAGGTCTAATGTTCGATGGACTCCTTATGAAAATGAAGAATGACCGACTATCATTAAGGTTTGCTTTTTGTCCAAATAGTTGTTTGTAATAGTCTTGTTAAGTTACATCTTTTGTGCGTCGAATGCAGAATTAAACACACTGAATAATCATAAAAAATAAAAGACATAAGAATTTAACAAAGTTTGGCAATTATGACTATGTCCAAACTATGTTTATAGGAGCAAGAGAAAAAAATAATTGTATTACTAACAATGATTAGAGTACAATATTTGAGTAAAGAAACCTCACTTCTCAAAACCCAAATATATCCAATACTTTACACACTTGAAAGGAAAATCCTCTCAATTACTCACACTCTGCAATTAGTCACTCACTAAAGAATTCTTCACTTGAATTGTTTAGTTTTCTCTTAATTTTTTCTTCTCAAATTTGGGATAATTTTAGAATGAATGAGGAGTTCTACTTATAGGTAAAATTATGGAACTATTGCACCAGCCCCAATTCTTTATTGAATGTTTTCGGCCACCTAACCCGGGCTTGCCAATTTGGAAAAGTTTGCATGCTAGTTGTGTTTTACAATTATTCAACAATTACATGCTTGAAACTTGACTTTTCAACACCATCATCTATATCTTACATCAACCCAAATTAAACTTTTTTGTATGAATTAATTATTGCTTGTCAAATAACTAGAGGTCATGTGAACGTAATTTGGGCATTTTTCTGTTTTTGAAGTAATATTTTTTCTCTATGATAAGTATGAGTTTTAAGCTCCACTATCCGCTCCATGATTAGGTTTATTTATTTTTTAACTATAGGGATTAGCTTTTAGAAAATTGCCCACATTTTTATAATTGAACTTTTTGCTTCTAAAAAGTCATTGTCATAATTAATGATTGTGTTAATTAGCATTGTTCACATGTTAAATCTAGTGTGGATCCAGATCTTTATTCCTCAACCTCATGCTCGAAACGACACAAACATATTGTTCCAATAGTAGCGGTGTTTGGATCATTGTCGGTACTCTTAACTGCAATCGCTATTTTTTGAATCTTAAAGAAAGGAAAACAAGGTACCAACTCGACCAAAACTTATGATTTCACATACAATCACAAGTATGCCATATGTAGACTTTAAATTGAAAAAAAAAATCAAATCGAGATAGTTTCTATAATTCAATCATATATTTTATACAAGCTATGAAGAGAGCGCACACAGCCACATCGAGGATGACCGGGGGGACGCGGAGCCATGAACATACTTACGTACGGCCCCCAGGGCAAAAACAATTGCAGGAAAAAATATGAAATTTTATCAGTTTCTATACACATTTCACATTTGATCGTTTCAGATTCTCAGTTTATATGTTTTGTATTATAGTCCAATAGACATTTCACATTTCACCCTCTATTATGGTCCATATTTTTGGCTTTCTCAGCTTTACTAATTTTCTGTTAAAACCTATTTATGTCTATAGTTTCTGCATTATTTCTCTTATTGAATCAAAGCAAGTTTCCACCTACACAGCTTTATCTCAATCAGGTGTCACTTATCAATGCTTCTCATGTGTTATGTAATAATTGATTTTTTTTCCTATCATTACTGTGATAATGACACACCTCGAGTATCACATTATTTAGGATAAATGATTTTTGAATAAATAATTTAGAGAAAAATTCAATAAAATTTTTTTGACCTAGTATATTAAATCTTTTCAACTAGAGAAAACATTAGAAAATTCTAAAAGTAAAATATTTTTTATTGAACAAAACAGTTATTGTATTCTTATAAGGGTGGAGTTATTTGAACCCATCAAACTACTCACTGACCCCACTTTTAAAAATAATTTTTTATGATTAAAATACCCATAAATTAAACTAAAATTGTGGACATTAAAATATAGTAAAAAAAAAAAAAAGACATAATTTCTACTCTTTGAACCCATCTTTGCATTCAACATGGTTTTGTTAAACCCTAATTATATTTTTATTAAACCCCTAATCAAGTAGAGCATAATTCTTCTTCAAAGCATGGGAATATTGTGGGTCAACACTGGCCGTAGACTTGCAGTTGTTTCAAGTGCAGCAAAAGAAGCAAATGGTGAAGTTGAAAGAGAAAAAGTTAGAATATTGAATGTTGAGGCAATCACCAACATAAAATAAGCCACAGCCTCGGGAAGTAGCTTTTACACATTTAATGTAAAGAAAATATGGAACAGAGCAAACAGATGCAGTTGCTGCAGCGAACATCAAGCTCCTCCATGAAGAATCTGAATAATCTACATCTTGAATCAAAGGTTGAGACATTGTTAATGGTGTAAAATGGGATGAGAAAGGTCTGGTAGTCTCGAATTGGCTGCATTAAAAAGAAATTATAAGGATGAATGTGTGTTGTAACTATATTTTTCCAAAACACCTTAATAAAGAAAATCCTTGGATTAATGGGAAAAAAAAAAAAAAATTTATAAATGAATTTAATGGCTTTAATTAGTAAAAATACGATTATTATAAAAATTGGGTTTAGTAAGGGTATATTTGGTATTTAAGTAGGTTTATTGAATAAAATTTAAATTTTTAAAATTTGAGGGTGGGTCTTTAATAAATGGGTTTAGTGAGTAGTTTGTGGTTCAAATAGTCCCATATTTCTTATAATAAAACTAATTTTTCCAATAATAATAATAATAGAGCCACAAATAATTTTGTACAAATTAATACATACAAACTAATGTGGTATGAAAAAACTAATGGACTTATAGTCTAGTGGGAGAGCTATTGCACTCACAATATTGAGAGAAAAGGTTCAAGCCGATATAAAAATATTTATAGGGGTTATTTAAAAAAAAAATAATGTGGTATGAAAAGATTGACTGAAAGGTAATAATAGTTAATTTATGTCATGTTTGTTTGTACACATTTATTTATATAAGATAGTATTATTATCACTTGGTCTCCGAAACAGTTGTTTGTACACATTTATTTATATAAGTTAGTATTATCATCACTTGGTCCCCGAAACAGTTTCTTATATTTATCTATAAGATAGTATTATCATCACTTGGTCTCCGAAACAGTTTTTTGTACACATTTATTTATAAAAGTTAGTATTATCATCACTTGGTCCCCGAAACAGTTTCTTATATTTATCTAGGGTATAAGTCATCAACGACAAAAGTTAGACTCTTCTCCTGATTTCAATTAATCTATATTTTGAATACGTACTAGTAAATTATTCTCCATATATGCTAATTAAGATTCATTCATATGTTATTTATGTTTTATTTAATTTTACTAGTTGATGGGTTGAGATGCTGATTTTCTTTTCAATTGCAGAAGATAAGTGGTGGTTGTCAATATTGGTCGTCATAGGAGTAGCTCTATTGGTTCCCCTATTGTTCTACTTATGCTATTTGATATGGAGAAAACTAAAGGCAAAAGGTAATCAGTAATCAGTTGGAACAAAATTGAAACTGGTGTAATTAATTGCCAAAAAAATGATACTAATTTCAATTTGTCAATATTAATTAATCTCCACGTATCATATTTAGTGGACATCATAATGAATCGGAAGAAGCTATTACGTGAGCTTGAAGATGATGTGTCCTCTCTCACTACAAATGGCAAAGGAATAACACAAGAAAAAGACCAAAGCATGAAGCATGGATTGAAGATCTTTAAATTTCAGACCATTGTTGCTGCAACAAACAATTTCTCAAAGACAAGTTTATAAGGTTAAATTTTTAATAATTTGATTATATATATGCTGCCTATATATTTAATAATTGCCAAAGAGCGTGGACGCGAATTAGTTTAATTGGTAAAATTTATTGGATTGAGATGGTACAAAATAGGTTTTCGAGAAAGATGATGGCCTACATAATATTTGTTAATTTTGCAGCTTTATCGCATAAGTTAAATTATATTATGTTATAATCCTCTTAGGTTTGTTGTTCCTATACTATGGCCCAGTCGGAACAAAATACTAGTCCCACTTAAATGCCTTACACTTGGATTGGGAGGATATTTGGTCTATATTTATGTAATATTTGAAAGGTAAATATTTGTTTTGTCCTCTATTTTGAGTTAGGTATTCATTTAATCCTTATATTTAAAAAAAAAATACTTCAATAAACTCCTAACATTAAATATGTGATACTTATGCCTTTATTTTGCTTTACTTTTACAATAATAGTTTTGCAATAATATTTTTGGTGATATTAATGAAAAGAAAAAAAATTTAATTTATCAAATTAACACAAGGTTAACTTGGTAACTTAAATTTTTTTATAAGTAACTATTAAAAAATACAATAAGGTATTAAACATAGCTTTAAGTTGGTTGGCATTAATTTGTTTATAAACAATTATTATGAAGATTGTTGTAAGGGTATAAAAGATATTAGCTTTTGTAAGTTGATAATTATTGGTTAATTTTCTAATTAACTTTCTTTTACAGATAAATTAAATACTGTCTCAAGATTGAATCATGGATATTATTATTGTAACGGCAAGGAAAAAATAAGGGAAAAAGTGTCATATATTTAACAGTAGGGTGTCTTGAGGTAATTTTCAAAATATAAAGACTAAATGAACATTTAATTCAAAATATAGAGATTAAACGAATATTTATTATATTTGAAAAAACAAAGATAAAAAATAATAGTTACCAAAGAGTCATTATTTCAGGGAAAATTATCAGATGGGGGAAGAAATAGCAATAAAAAGACTCTCGAAGAGTTCCGGACAAGGGGTTGAAGAGTTCAAGAATGAGACTAAACTCATTGCAAAACTCCAGCACAATAACCTCATGAGGCTTTTAGGGTGTTCACTGCAAGGGGAAGAAAGAATTTTGGTCTACGAGTACATGCCTAACAAAAGCCTGGACTTCTTTATATTCGGTAGGACATTTCAATGTCAGATATATTTTGTTACACAACTTTATCATTTATTGACAGGCAATTATTTCACATTTTTTATTGGATCTGATATAGATTCTAATAGGAAGAGCCTATTAAACTGGAAGAAACGTTTCAATATAGTTGAAGGAATTGCTCAAGGACTTCTTTATCTCCATAAGTACTCAAGATTAAGGGTGATTCAGAGACTGGAAAGCCAGCAACATTTAACTTGAAGACCAAATGAATCCAAAAATATCTGATTTTGGCATGGCAAGAATTTTTGGGGTCAGAAGCGAAAACAAATAGAATTGTTGGGACATAGTAATTTATTTATTTGTAATTGTGTTTTTCCGTAGATAAATATGTTTTTCAACCAACATATGTGACAAATAAACATAGAGCATATCTATGCATGTTAACATATGAATATACAGTATATGTGTTCTCTTTGAGGATACTAATAAATAACTATATATATCTTCTTTTTTCAGTGGCTATATGTCCCCCGAGTATGCTATGAATGGTGTTGTCTCCATAAAAGCTTATGCATTTAGCTTTGGAGTTCTACTACTAGAAATTGTGATTGGCAAGAAGAACAACAGTTGCTGTAATATACAGCATCCACTCAATCTTGTAGGATATGTAAGTTTTCTATCAAAATTTGATTCACGTGCTCTAAAAAGATGACGATTTAAACATTTTCATAGCATATAAGCTCTAATTAGACTATGATTAATTTGGTGTTAAATTGTTTCAGGCATGGCGGCTGATGAGCGAAGGAAAAGGTTTAGAGCTAAAAGACCCTACAATGGATGAATCATGCTCTCCTAGTGAAATATTGAGATGCATTCATGTGGGTTTCTTTCGCATACAAGATCAGTCAACCGATAGATCTACGATGTCTGATGTTATTTCCATGCTTGCAAATGAAGCTATGACTCTACCTGCACCGAAACAACCAGCATTTTTTTGTCAATGTTACTGCTGAAGGGCTAGAAATTTATGGGAATAGGTTAGATAGTTGTTCGGTCAATGATGTGACAATCTTAGCAATGCAAGCTAGATAACAAGCGTAATTTCATTATCACGCATTTTTGCAAAGGAAAGGCAAGAACATGAATATGTAAAGAATTTTGTATGAAATCGCATTCACATACTTATTGAATATATTTTATATTTCAATTTATATTCTCCATGAATTTTTTATTTTTTTATTTCTTTTGTCAGAAGTCCATTCCTTGAATACATGATAAAGAAATCTCTATTTTCTCCTGAACTAGTCAAAGAAAGGGGAAAAATACTTGTTGATATCGAAAATCTGGTCGCTGTGATCTCGAGCAGATCCCTTTGCCAAATCAGACTTCAGCATCATTATTGAATTTGTTTTTGGGGAAGCGGCTTGCCAATCACCATGGATGCCTGTAAATGATTGCAGATTGTCGCCTATTACCTGAAATCACAGAAGACAGTCAGAGGCACCGAAATTTTTTCTAGCGTGAACCCTCCGACTCTCAAGTTAGTAATCGGGTTAAATTTAGAGAATTCTCTCTGTTGATGAAAGAAGAAAAAACACTAAATCCCAAACTCTCTCTTTTTCTTACTCTTTTGTTTTTTTTTTGAATCCCCCATTTTTCTCCTTTTTTCCAAGTATTTATATGGGTCTTCTCCCTCTTCTCATAACTCTCGTAACGCACGTTCTTTACTCTTCGCATTCTCCTCCGTTATGGGACGGTTACTTGGTCATTATAATGAGGATTAATTGCGCGTGGGGGTTAGACGGTTACTTGGTTGCCATGACATGAATTAATCATGCGTGGGAGTTATCCCTTCCTTATCGGAGAGAGCCATCCTACAGTCTTGCACTATAGGTTCAGGCTGCCATACTTGGATTTAGCTCTGCTCGAGCACTGGTCTATTCCTGCTCTTCGTGCTACTCATAATATGATGAGAGCTCGATTGATTGTCGTGGACACTCCTGCTCTTCCCAACTTTGTTCGAGCAGGATGCGAGCGCCTGACCCTGACCAACTTTGACACCGAGCACTAGTGTCCTCATGTTAGCGATCTGGCTGGCCTGTGCTTGAGCAGACTTGCTCTTTATTTCCCAAACAATACTCACTTTGACAAGTTCGTCATATTAAAATTTTCATTTATTGATAAGAAATAAATATTTACCTAAGATTTCTTATAAATATATTTACCTACAATAGATGCTGAGTTGTGACTTGTGATCTATCAATAACTTAGGTCACTCCAATCTACATTTTTTTAGTATAACAATGTCTTGTTAGACTTTGATGATTGCAACAGTGATGACGATGATGATCAGCATACATATACACATGATACATTATATAGCTTTTGTCATCACATTGACATTATATTGTTTTTGTTTCTCGATCAAGATATTTATGTTAGACCAGATGTTGAAAAATGAATTAGAAAAAAAGAAGAAGCCATCTTCTTAGAATTTTATTGGTCATTTAAGCTCAATATCAAGAATTATTAAGTGAAAAATTTATTCATATTAAAATTAGTGTACATTAAAATTTACCAAAACAAACTCTCAGTTTCTAATCATGCCAGTTTTTTAAAGATTAATGATAGCAATCCCAAAATTTTATCCTAAATTTCATCCAAGTGAAAGTGGCATGTGATGTATTATTCATTAGGTGATTGATGATTTTCATAAATTCTATGTGAAGTAATTATATTATCACCAACCGATAAATGGAATAGAATTTTGGGATATGTAGCACTACTACTCTATTGTTGTTATAGACAGCATCATTTAAAAGTAGACAGAGGGTTGATTTTTATAAGTAGCTCATTGAATAAGACATAACACATTTTTAAAGTTCTTATTATAATTTTAATATGTTAACCAAAAGACAATTATATCTTATTTTTTTTATAAACTTAATATATAAACTATTAGATATTATATTACTAATACAATCAAATTATCCTAATAACAATTATATCAATAAACCATGGCATTGCATAATTATATAAGGAGACATGCACAATGTGATCTTCATTTTAACAACATTGAAACTGATCCTAATTTAATCTATGATAAAGAAATTAAAAAGGACAATGACACTCAATAAAAGTATCACAAGACTAATGGTTCTGGATAACAAGAAATAGAAAATTTGAGGAATATTATTGCACCAATTTTAATGTGAATGTACTACATATTATTTTAGTTTATTTGGATAATGTATTAGTATAAATTTTTATTATATTTCATATAAAAGATTATGAAGCTCAAGTTCAAAGTCTAAGAGAAGAGATGTAAGAACCACCCAACCAAATAATGTTTAATTTGAATAACCTCAACTGTAATTAACTTTATTATTTAAAAATTAAAAAGTAAAACTAGTCTACAATCAGACAATCGGTTGGCAAGTAGCCTAAACTCTCAAACACAAATTATCACCAAGTAATGGAAAGCCATATATAATAACAAATAACAAAATTGTAGTACGAATGTTTATAACTTAAATTTCCATGACCTCGCTCTTGCCTTTCAATAGTGTTGATCCAGAAATCTAGTCGTCATAATCTCAAACAGATCTCCTCGCCATGTTTGAGTTCACTTACTTCAGGGAATGTATGCTGTCTTCAAGCCTACACTTACAAAGTATTGTCAGAGATCTCTGGATATTTTTTTTCTCTAGACAAAACCCTCCAACGTTCAAATTAGTAATCGGACTTCTTTTGGTATTGGAGAAAACAAATGTTACCATTCTTGTGGCTAAATCAGGGTAAGAATTATCAGAATCAGTTAATTAGAGAATAAGCTCACTTTTTCTCTCCAATTTTTTGTAGAATTTTTCTTTTTCTCCCCTTTTTCTTTGAGATTTCTTTTTATATGTGCATAATAAAAAAAAGAATATACTTATTTATAAATGTTTAAATAAATTGTGTTCAATACTATGTTTAATTCAGTCATTTATATTATTACAGTAGTTTAATAGTAAAATTTACCAAACAAATATTGTAATGTTAAATTTCCATATTATGAAAATTTAGTTTTATTAGAAATTATTAATAACATTATTACCCTTATTCATAAGGAATGTTAAATCCTTAATTAGGATTTAATGGGGTAATTTTGAAAAAGAATTATTCTTTCCAAAGAAATATGGTTCCCTATAAATTCACAGCATTCTTTTTATTTCTATCACTCTTTTCTCATACCATAAAATTTGAAATCTTGCTTAGGAGAGTCTTAACGGTTGGTAAGTCTTACTATCCCTACACTCTATTTGATTTCCTATTGTTGTGCTCTATTAAGGATTTTATTTGCATGATTTTAGAATATTACAGACCTTTTGTCACGATTTAGGATGTGTTTAATTTTTGTTTAGTGAGTTAGTTATTGTTGAGCCTCGTTATTAACCTAGGATATAATTATTACACTAAATAGTTGCTGAACAGCATGGATATTTCTTAATAAAAGGTATCATAACTTTTTGTAAACTAAACATCAGAGCTTATTGAATAAATTTTGCTTCATAAGATTTGACTTTGTTTTCAATTTTATCCAATCCAACACTGTTGCACTGGTAAACTACAATTTGAACAAAACGACCACATTCACCAAATTATTTGTGGTGGCAAAAGAAACTTGAAAAGTTCTAAAATTTTAAACAAAGATCAATATACGGGTCTAGTATTTCCAGTTTTAATTTCATAATTTTCCGATTAATGTATAATTTTATAAAAATATTGGAATCCAAACTTTTTTTAGAAGGCCCTGCAAGACAATTTTTAACTTGTCAAGAAACAAATAGTTTTGAAAATGTTATTGATATTGGATCCTCCTAAAATTTTATGGGAGATACCCATGGATTAGAATAATTCTGTAAAATATTGAATCACTCTGATTTTAGATTAAGAGTTAAAATTTGGAGAATCAGACTTGTAGGGGAATGAATTAAAAATTAAGATGTTAGAATAAGTTATTAATAGTTGTATCTTGTATTTGTTTAAGGTGTTGGAGGTGTTTAAGATTGTTAGAGGCTTAGAGGTGTGCTTAAATCATTACTTTTATTGAGGTAAGTAACTTTATTCCTAATGTTATGGATATGAATGATTATTTTCATACAATTATGAGTACATATCTTTTTATAGTTCTTTAAAAATTAATTGATTTTCATAACAAAATTAGTTTATGTAAATGTTTTCAAATCTGATAATTTTGTTTTTTTATGGTTTTAACAAAATCTGATAAAAAGAATCATTAGGAGGATCATAGTATACATGATCACAAATATTAAACAAGATTTTTTTAAAATTTTGTGCATAATGACAAGCGTAAGTACTCGACTTCTAGCGGTGTTCCTATATAAGGATGACAATTTGTCGGGTCAGGCTCGGGCCTGACACTTAAACAAAAGCCCGGCCGATAAAAAGCCCGATAATTGTTATTTCGGGCTGGGCTCGATCGGACTCGATTCGGCTGAGGTCGGGTCGGGTCGGTCAAGATCAAGACCTCGGTTTATTTTATTTTAATTATTTGATTTGTTCACCTAGTGACTCAGATATGTGTTTAATTATTTTAATTGTTTGATTTATTTCTAAGCACAGCATACCCACAACTTATATTCAAAATTTAATTTGCACTTGTGTCATTTGAAAAAAAATAAAATTCATCGTATACAAATAAAACTACACAATTCTACAACCCAACATTAAAAAAAAAAAAAACTTATGTCTTGTACAAATAAAAATACACAATTCCACAACTCAACATAAAAAAAAAATTAACACTCATGTCTTATACAAATAAAAACACTCATTCAATTTTTTGATGTGTCATCTATGCATGTCAGTGTAATTTTTTTTTAAATTTAGTAAATGATCGGGTCAGGTCACATAAGGTCCGAGCTTGAACTTAAATTTCATCGGGCCTAAAAATTAAAGCCCGAACCCGAGTTTTAACTTCTAAGTTCAGGCTAAAGCCCGAAAAAATCGGACCGGGCCAACCGAGCCAAAATTCGGGTCGAGCTTTTTTGCCATCCCTATTCCTATACCTTGTTTTCTCTTTCTAAAGCTCTATAGAATAGCCATTGCAGTTAAGAAAGCAGAAAGTTAAACACCTACTGCTACCACTGGAACAATGAACTTGCTTTTTTTCTATAGCTCTCCTTTTCCCTAGTTAAATTAAACATGAACAAGGGATAAGTGCAACCAAAACAAAGAAGAACAGAGTACTCTGCAATTATAGGAGCCTTTAGCCTTGAGCATTGAAAAGAACAGAGAACCCTATTTCAAGCACAAAAATACTTTACAATTTCAAACTCGTTTATTTGCCTGTGTGTACAATAGATCAAACAGGTTGAATGAAAACAAATGATCTGTAGTCGCAGTAGTTCGTATGGAGATAATAACTAGACAAGCTGTGATATTAAAATCAGTTGAGAATGGCTACAGCTCGTATAAGAGAACAGCGTTGTATTTGCTTTTGAATATTCACGTTTTACTTCGAGAAGTTCAAATGGATTCAAATCTGTTATATAATCATCGAAAGTAATTTCTCAGATGCAATCGTCCAAGTACTTTCATTATAAAGTAATCAGAACAGCAACTTTCCTGAAATTTCTAAAATGAACAAGTGTAATAATTAAAAAAAACAAAAAGAACAAAAGCTTTCTCATAGATTTATCAAATCCAAGAAGTACATTAGTAAGGTGACTAGACATATTTCAACAGACAGCTATAAGATTTAGACATAGCGAAGCTTTGAATTCTAAATCTTGCTCAAGCTGTAGATCCAATATCCAGATTCACAGAGATTATTCCCCTTGAGTAATCAGGTTCAGTGCCACAACTCCTTGTTTTCCGAGACAACTCCATCATTAAGCACTCTTTCAATTCTGTCACTACCTCATTCATGTTTGGCCTTTTGGAGGAAGTACGAGACGCACATTTTACTGCAAGTTCAACAGCTTTCCATGCCGACTCAATTTCGAAATCTCCCCCTAAACATGGATCAACTATGTTTTCGATATCCCCTTTTGCAATCATGTTAGTCACAATCTGAATTATGTGAATGTTTTCATTATCATTCCTCACAATCACAGCCTGACTTGTTATTATCTCCAGAAGTACAACCCCAAAGCTATACACATCGCTTTTCTCGTTCAACCAGTCTGTTACAAAGTAGCTGCATAATTTGGAAAAAAAAATTAAAAAACATCTCATAATAATAAAAAAGAACATAGATACTTTCAGTCAATTTGATGAATATACAAGTGATGGAATACATACTCAGGGTCAAGATAGCCAGGGGTGCCAGCAACAACTGTGGATACATGAGTGCCGCCTATAGGGAAAACTTTGGACAGTCCAAAATCAGCCAATTTGGCTTCAAGATTTTCAGTCAATAAGATGTTTTCTGGCTTGATATCCCTATGGACAATGGGTGGCTTACATCCTATGTGCAGGTACTCCAATCCTGAATTTGAATTTCATTCATAAATTACTTCACTCATTCCTTCTAAAAGATAGTGAAAAACTGAAGGGTAATACTATAGTAGTTATTTTTCTTCAAGTGTTTAATAACTAACCTTGGGCAGCATCCATGGCTATTTGTAATCTTCCTTCCCAACTCAAGGTACTTTCTTTTTCATCTGTATTCATAAAGAAACTTTAATTTTTCCATTATGTAATTACAATAAGTTAGTGATAAAATTTAATTAAATACCTGAAAGAAGCTGCTTTAAGTTTCCATTAGCCATGTATTCATATATGAGTCCCATATTGTTGTCTTCAATGAAATACCCTACAAGATTTGTCAGGTTTCTGTGATGAACTCTCATGAGAAGCTTGACCTGAAACTCATACCAAAAACTTAATTAATGAGTATTTAATTAAGTGAAATAAATGAGTATTTAATTAAGTGAAATAAAAACTATCTGCTTGATTTTATTTTTACCATTACCCCACCTCTGCCTCAAATTCCTTAAATCCTTGACCTGAAGATGGAGAGAGCATCTTCACAGCTACTTGTGTGCCATCATCCAAGTATCCATGATAGACTGTTCCAAATCCTCCTTTCCCAAGCACCTTGTTGAAGTTGTCAGTAATCTTCAGGACCTCAGAATATGTGAAGTGTCGATTTTCGAACTCTAGGGAACCATGTGCATTGAGTATAGCAGCTGAAATGATGATCACAAGTTCAATGTCCATCAATTGTCATAACAATAAGATTAAAGAACTTGGATTATTTTTCATTGACTAGCGAAGTTGTAATTATACCTCGATCTTTTCTTCTTTTAAGGCTCCACCAGACCATTGCTAGTGCAGTTAAGAAGAGAAGCAATATGACGGCTGATGCAACCAGTGGAATCACAAACATATTTTTCTTCTCCTTTCTGCATGAATCTGATGAAGACGAGCAAAGCTCTTCATTTTCACCCACACTGGCATGACAGTTGAAACCCGGAAGTAACAGTTAACTTAAGGATCCATTTGATTTTGGCATTGGAAAAGGAAAACTATTTTATTTTACTTCAAAAGTCTTGACGTACGTTAGGGGCTGACTAATGGAGTAAGGTATTAATAAAACTGTAAGGGTATGAGTGATACAATTCAAAAACGGTGGAGAAGAAATTTTAGTTCTCCCTAAATATAAAGAGATTCATTTCTTTATGAAATAGTAAATAGCAAACCTTAATTGAAGCGATCCATTCTTTGATTTTTCCATGAGTTCGACTGGAATTGGGCCTGTGAACTTGTTTCCTTTTAAGTTTCTGCAATGTTTAAAGTTAATTAAATACCCATTAAACCATTTCTTTCCTCTGGTAATTACAACTCCCAACTCCAAGTCATAAGTAGTAACTTACAGAACTTCCAAAAATTGCAATCGAGAGAGAAATTCTGGCACCTTTCCGCTTAAGCTATTGTTTGATAAATCCCTGAAATAATAAAATTTAATATTTTATGATATAAATGGCGGAAAAATAAACTCAAACTAATCTATATATGATAAACTATTTGTATAATATAGAAGTTGAAAAAAGACAAAAAATTCAACTCCACTTCATAATCATAATAAAGACTCACAAGGACTGGATCAATGTGAGATTGGAAAGGTAAGGAGCTATTTCCCCGGTCAATCCACTTGAGGACAAGTTCCTAAAAGAAAGTCAACTAGTTTGATTAACAAGAGACTGGTATTAATTAAGCTGAAAAAGTTTAACATTTTTATATGAACAAGCAAACATATACTTACAAAGATATGATTCTTGGGGGATCATTATCCCTGTAGCTGCAATTTAGACCGTCCCATGAGTAAGCCTTAGGTGCACATGGATCTCCTTGCCAATTTCTGTTCACTCCATACATTTTTTTCATGTTCATGACGGCATCAACTAATATTGATGTTTCCAATTAGTTAATCTCACATATAATGAAAATTATTAGGTGCAAACATCCGTACCTTATGGCGATTGTCATGTATAATGGTAAATAAAAATGTTACTGAAAGCAAATGTTAAAAGATATATAATACCATCTGTCTGGACTGTTTCTGATTGTGAGAAATCCTTTTCCATATACACCTCAAGAGCATTAATGATGGGTGGAAGGGTTGATCTCTCTGTCTTATTGAGTGAAAATTCAATTATTTCTCCACTATACGGCTTCACACTATAAGTAGAAAATGTGAATAAATACTCAGGAACAATAAATTCCATCAGGATTTGACCATCTTTAGAAATATTGAATTCTCTAAGCTGGTTGTCTTGGAGCACTTCAACTTCCGCAAAGTACATGTAAACATAATAGTTTGCGGTGGGATCCTTGGGTTCCCAATAAAACTGCAAGGCATCGCTGCCATTTATTGGCGTTATTGCAGTGCTCATAACAGCAGATGGAGGCAGGTAACTGTCATCAGCTCCACTGCGGATGGGAAGTGATGTACTTAGCTTCTTTACTTTAGGGAACTCGCGGGGTGTCCACATGCGATCATATGCATCATCTTTGTACCTATGCATCAAAATCATCAAATTATCAAGCGCAAATTTTTAAAATTTTTTTAAATATAGATCCTGATATGAAGAGAGTGCAATGCCAATTACCTGACCGTTTGATTTGTTATTGAACCATAATCATATCTTTTGTAGAGTGCAATCGATTGAGACACAGTTTCATACGAAGAATTTCTCAAAAGCCTAAGTTCTAACGCTGATATAAAAGGTGTTCCAATGCCGGTGTTCACTAGACAAACAAGTATATGGTTTTCTGTTGGTATATGTATTATCTCCTTCATTTCAATAGCGGTTGCATTGTCCAATTTAATCGAATCCCAGAGATTAACTCCAAGATAGAGATCGAATTGGGGTGGTGTATTAGTGGCATCATAATTGCCATACATGAAACTAGCTCTGATCAAGTACTTGCTGCCTCTTCCTTCTGTAGGATTTAAGGTGTAACAATTTCTCATACCTTCAGGAAAAGTTCTGACATTATACAACTGCTTTGGAAGGGTACTTATCTGGAATTCGGATGATATGTTCTTATTTATTCCGGTTTCAATGAAGGTTCTATCTGAAATGTACTTCAAGTCTGTTGTCTCGTCGTTGTAGCTGGAAGCTGCCGGTATTCCGCAGTCAATACTAATGAAGCCTGAGAGAGAAAGAAACAGAGTACACTATAAGAAAATGACGGAAACATATCTATCATGACGACATTCTATTATTTACGAGTTACCTGATTGATCCTGCGCCTGTACTAAAACTGCAAGAGCAAAGCCAGCAAGCAATATTGCATAAAATAAAATGCAGTTGGACATCTTCATCTTACTCTAATTAGTTTCTTTGCGCAATTGTCTGCTCGGGTTAACTGAGTAATCAACTAAATATATGCAAGACCATCATATGATGTGACAAATTCTCTGTGAACAACTTGGTCAATTGACTATCAAAATTAATGACAGCCTGTGTGGGATTAATGGACTTACTAATTTACATAGTTTATGAATATTAGTATGACTATTAAGATCAAATTGAGACATAATTAAGCAATAATGTTTTTTCTTTCCAAAAAATTTTGAAACCCCTGGCAGACGCAACCCAGAAGAAGCGCCACGCACTTGCATTTGATTTGATTATTTTTTTCCTATTATTCTTTTTTTGGGCAAATATGAAATTCCTAAAATCATATAGTCAAGATAATATATTTATATTTTTTAATGCATGTGATAAGGTGAGTGGACTTTGGTATATATTTTGGTAGGAGAGGAATTTAATTGATTGATCCTTTTGAAGCTGGCATGCATATGATACATTGACGCTGCTTTGTAAATTGTAGTGAAATTACAAGTCAACTTCTTCGTTTAATAGAACAGGCTAATTTAAATCAACTTGAAACGTGTGATGCAGTTTACATTAGAAATTTAAAGCCCGTCAATGTAATGATTAGTGACATGGCCTAGAGCAAATTGCAAAATCTGCATCTTAAAAAAGTAAAAATAAAAAGTTTACTAAATTATTATCAATTTTAAGACACCAAATAACAATGCCTACAGTTACGAACATTTTAACAAAATACGGTAGGTATATACGATCATAGCCACATGCCAATCATTGATCTCCATATATTCTGTTGACTTTTGTGTTTCATCACTCAACTACTTTCATGACACGTCACTTTGTATATGATACCAGGGGCAGGATTGAATTACGGGACCAAATTGTGTATATAGTAAAGTTATAGAAGCCAAAGTTTAAAAAAGGTTTAGAAAATGGGTATAAATAAAATATTATTAAACTCAAGGAGCAAAATGTAAATATTTGATATAAAAAATTTTGTGGGCCTGTTGTATCTCTTTCCCTTTACGATGTATATGGTTTATAACTTATACGGGGACTTTGTATATAGAGTGGAGCTCTTAACATCTTTGAAAAATCCTTATTTAACACCCTTTTAAACTCTATTTCCTAGAATACCTTAGCATAATTTGTAAAATATTAATTCAAAAGTTAAAATCAATCATCTTCTCATTAAATTTCATACTAAAAAAATATTTATTTTAAGTTTTTATTTATAAATGCATATAAATCCTCAAATCTTAAATTTTTTTTTGTTACTTTCTATCATCACAATTCTTAATTCTTAAAAGTTTCTTAAAAAATATTATTAAATATAAATATAAATTATGAAATAGGCAAGATGTAAAAAATTGTTAAAAGACTAATTTATTTAAATGTTTAATTGAAGTTTCATTCAAAATAAAAAATGAATTAATTTATCTTTAGTTATTAAGTAAATTTTAATTAAAGAGGCGTTTTCTAAGGAATTTAGAGGTGTGTCAAAAGGTCTACTCTTGCATATATGTAAGAGCAAAACTATGGAGGGCCTAGGATTGACAAAAATACTCAACACGATATGTGAAAGGGCCGAATTAAAAAAAAAATAGCTTTTTTTAAAACTTTATTCCTATAAATCTACCTTTTGGATAATATAAGAGGAGATGCTAATCAACTTAATTAGGGAGTTATTGATAAATGCACTATCAATATTAAGGGAAAAAAGTTGAATTTAACTCAAATTTATGAATAAATAACCTAATATTTATAAATAATTACGGATTACGTACAAATACTATCCCACTTTAGATACTGAAATTCGAACGCATAAGTGTCATCAAATCATTAATAAACATAATAGTTATGATTTAATGAAGCAATTAAATAGTAGATATAACTTTTTACCACTCATATGACATTGTAAGTCAAGAATAAACAAGGAGAGCAAACACAAATAGATTGTCAACAGAACTTGAAGAAGTCTTTCGAAGAGTGTTTCAAATGCTCAGCCAACTCGGCAATTATTTTTCAATTCTTATAGGCAAAAGTCCTTTTCTAATATGCTTGATAGATTTTTAGAGTGCATTACAAATATATCTATTCAGACTCTCAACAGATTTTATATCATAATGTATCAGTCGATGTAACAATTCAAAACAATAATAATCATAATATGCTCACATTTATACGAATACATTAGTTTAAATTTTTGCAAGTGCATTATGGTAATTATAAATTATAGGAACACTTGGCTTATAATACAAGAAATTAACTTTTGACTTACTTCTAAAACATTCTGTTCATCATTGTACTTTGCACTATAAATTTTATGAAGGTAATTGTTCACAACCTAACCTGAGCAAGAAGAAACCTGAATCACCATAAAGATGTCGAGACAATTCATCTGTTCATTTCTTTGCTTAGTTGCTCTCATTGCTCTGGTTCGTGGTCAGTCAGTCAGGTTAATTTCAACATTAACTCAGTTTTTAAGTATCAATTTTAGTTGTTATTAACCAATCATATCCTAAAATATACTGCCCGTCTACTTTTTTATATCTCAGGCTTTATTAGCATAGATTGCGGACTATTAGAAAACTCTGGCTATACAGACAAGCTAACAGGCTTAAATTACACTTCCGATGCAACCTTGGTAGAGACTGGTGTTATCCATAATATCTCATCCGTCTACAACAGACCCAACCTTGCACAACAATTCTTGAATGTGAGAAGCTTCCCTGAAGGAGCAAGAAATTGTTACACCCTAAAACCGGCACGTGGCAACACTAAATTCCTTATAAGAGCGAGTTTTATGTATGGAAATTATGATAGCCAAGGTAAGCCACCAAGTTTTGATCTCATTCTGGAAGCTGATGTGTGGGATTCAGTTAAGTTCGAAGATGAATCAACTATTGTCACCAAGGAGATCATCCATATTCCCCAGAAAAAAATTATCTATGTTTGTCTTGTTAACAAAGGCTCTGGAACACCTTTCATATCAGCATTAGAATTAAGGCCCTTCAAAAATTCAACTTACACGACTGACTCAGGATCACCGTCACTATTTAGGCGCTGGGATGTAGGTTCAAGAACAAGTGAAACATTCAGGTAAGACATTTATATCACAAAAATTCAGTAATTTGAGTATTGTATACTGATTGTGATTGTTGATTGGTTCAACTGGTAAACCTCTTGGGTGGTACCAGAAGTCTAGAGTTCGAATTCTTCTCACACCAGAGATCGAAAAGTTTGGCTTATATTTATGAAATATTTAAGAAACATAAAAAAAAAGTGTATATGCTTGATTTATCATTTAGTAAAACTATATATTTTGTAGGTACCCAGATGATATTTATGATCGTATATGGTTGGCAAATAGTCTCCAGAATTCAGAACCAATTAATACGACGAGCGATGTCATCTCAAAGAATGATTACCGAGGACCATCTACTGTCATGCAGTTCGGTTGGAAGCCTATTGATCCCAAATTCCTTTATTATGCCTACTTGTACTTTTCTGAATTTGAAAGTGAGCAAGCCAATAACCAGACCAGAGAAATAATCATCTCTATAAATGGAATAGAGTGGTTTGGACCTTTCTCTCCCTTGTACTTTGCCACAAACACTATATACAGGACATCACCAATATTGACTGCAGAAAAAATTGAGTTTTCAACCAACACAACCGAAAGTTCAACCCTACCGCCCATCCTGAATGCCTGTGAGATTTATCGGGCACAAGAATTCCTGCAATTGCTGACAAACCAACAAGATGGTATGTTCTTCTTCTAAAACATTTTTTTCTTAAATATGAAGGGAATTGATGTTTAGATTCAGTCATCATTAGTTTAGCACTTAATCATTTTTGCTTATAAAACAATTCCCCTGTCCTAAGCCCTAATGTGAGGGAATTTGAACCTCTAGCATAACTCTTAAAAGTTTAATCAAGAAGCAACAAAAACCATAGCGAATCTTATTCCAGGTGAACACAAGTAAATTTGTAGTGTAAAATTTGAGATTTTGACTTTTGTGATATTTCACATTGTTATTAACTATCATGATCTGTTAATTTTAGTGTGGAAGGAAATCCAGATCTCTGTCCTGAGGCTTCCTGCACGGCTGATGACAGCAATGGCAGCAAAGACAATAAGTTGTTGTTCGGGTACTAGCATCCGTCGTTTCACTTTGCATCCTTGCAACAGCAATGGCCATACTATGGAGCCTTAGAAGGAGAAAACATGGTACCAACACCGTCCATATTTTTAGTTTTAGAACAGACATTGAAATTTTATCCCCTAAAAAAATTGCATTTACATAGAATGGATTAATCATGCTCATCAAATTCTTTGAGTTTCATATGTCAGTTGCGAAGAATGGATCATTCGAGCTGAAAAATCAAAGTTTCTCATACTCCATTGTACTAAGGGTTACTAATAACTTCGAGAGGGTGCTTGGGAATAGAGGATTTGGGACAGTTTACCATGGATACTTAGATGATACTGAAGTTGCAGTGAAGATGCTCTCTCCATCATCAGTTCAAGGTTACAAGCAGTTCCAAGCTGAGGTATGCAGCCTAACTAGTACAAAAATATTAATTCCAAATGGACCAAAGACTAAGATTTGGTGTTTTATTTTATTATAGGTCGAGCTTTTGATGAGAGTTCATCATAAAAACTTGACAACACTTGTTGGATATTGCGATGAGGGCACAAACAGGGGACTAATCTATGAGTTCATGGCCAATGGAAACTTACAAGCACATCTCTTAGGTTGGTTTGTTTGTATACTCTATTCATTGTCTAGTACAATAGCTTATCCAGCTCATTCAAATTTGACTTTCACATCCACATTGTTTATGATACAGATGAAGTAGCGGATATCTTGAGTTGGGAAGGGAGACTTCGGATAGCAATAGAGGCTGCACAGGGTAATTTGAAGCATCTGTGTTTTGAATATTTTGTTTCTACAAACTTCTACATCTATTTTCTATTGAATAAAGATAGTAAAACTAAGCGAACTAATATGCTTTGATATTTGAAACATAGGATTGGAGTATCTCCACAGTGATTGTAAGCCACCCATAGTACACAGAGATGTGAAGTCCACAAACATTTTATTGAGTGAAAATTCGGGCAAAAATTGTT